>JAULBX010027606.1:0-35553 GCA_032358255.1 Heterotrichella gracilis
CAAAATGTGTGGAGCATGTCGAGCGATGATTGCAGTCCAATGGGGGCGCGTGAGAGAATGACAATGTCATCCGCATAAATGGCCCCCAGAAAATAAGAATACCAATAAATGGCAGGTCCTAATATAGCCCTTCATAGGTCGACCAGGTACATTTTAAGCTTGAATAATGTGGGGCCAATGTGGCTCTAGTAATTCACATACTATTTAGCAAGGGGGGCGACTTTTTCAAGCACCCAAGGAGAGTATTGTGAGCCCGAGTTGGCGACCTGAATGTGACTGTCAAGCAACTCTTGCATACAAAACTGACCGTTGCCCCAATAATTTTGTCATGTTTCACTCTATCGTGACTCCTATAAAGGTGATAATGTTCCAAACAAAAAAACCAGAAACTTGTAGCTTATTTGTTGGCTAAATGTGCACTTTTATGTACCATGAATACGTATATATTCACTGAAAAAACGCAAGATAAAAACCTACGATCAGGTCAGATGTAGCTTGATCTTGCGGGCGCCAAATATGTGATATACAAACAACTTGGCCAACTACTGAGTTGTTGGAAGTGCCTTGAATCAAGCGGGTGGTGGGCAGGCATACCTCAGGTAGGTTCGCTTAGCAGGTTAACCTAGGTTCTGCATTGGCATATGCATGCAGTCCTGTACGCCCTCTGAAGGCAGGCGTGCCCTTTTCCTGCGACCTTGTCTACTACCGTCTGGTAGCTTGAGTGCACGAGTGCATGGAGTGCGTGTCGGTGCCGCCGGTCATAAAGTTGATTTGGCAGAGTATGTATCACTGCAGTGTGAGATCACCTGTGTAGTGGATCGATATAACCCCCCGATCCGTCCCACAGGTTGTTCACATCAACCCAGTACTAGCAAAATGGCAACTTTTGATCAGCGAAGGGGCTCGTAACCTGGCTTGATGGTGCACGAGACAGGTACTGGACAGTGTGAACTGAGCTAGGTTGCTGCAGGTGAGATGGAGATGGTGTTTGTGAGGTGCTGAACGTCTGGTCAGGCTTTGCAAAGGTGGCATTTTTGTCTGACGTTGCACAGCGCAGATTAACTCGCTGTGAACCGCACAACCCCGGTGTTTTGCCCACTCCCTGCAAGCCTCACAGCGGGCTGGCAAGGCGCAAGGCAGCTGCCAAGGCTTTTGCAGGGTTGGGGAAGGCTAGTACAAGTGTGGCAGATTCTGCTTGATGTCTTGATACTAAACTGGGTCTTGTATTGCATGCAGGCCAACGCAGTCCCAAGGTTGCGCCCCTTGCGCCCAGGTTGCAGCACCATACACATGTAGGACACCCAGCTTAGGACACCGATGCGGCTGTTGCTGCCAGCCAAGTTTGCAAAAACAGCTGCTTTCCTCGTGCTTCTGGTGTGTGAGGGCTTGGTGGAAGGAACGCAAGTGAGGGCGCGGGATGTGAAGGCATGGCTTGGGTTGCCCAGGGAGGTGAACACCTCCCGGGTGTTTGACAAGAAATTTTACGGTTCATGGGACGAGCTTTGCCACTCAGCAGCGGCTCAAGTCCGCGACAGACAGGCAAGACCTAACCACACCAAGTTTTCTGTCTTGATAAGCACCTTCCACCGCGTGAGGCTCACCCAGAAACTGTTAAGGTTTTACGCACAAAGCCCATACGTTGACCATATCTACATCACCTGGCACGACATCAAGACCAGGCCTCCAAAGTTCAGGGGCGTAAGGGTCCCTGTCACCATCCTGCCACAAACAGTTGACAGCTTAAACAACAGGTTCAACCCCATCCTGGGCCTGAACGCCACAGCTGTGTTGATCGCTGATGATGACATAGAGCCGGAGATGTCAGACCTTACCTTTGGGTATAGAGTCTGGCTCGCCCACCAGGACCAACTGGTGGGGTACTTCCCCAGAAGCACGAGGTGGGATGAGAAAAAAAAACAGTGGTCTTACCTAGTCACGGATAAAATCCCAGCAGATAATGCTGGGGTGAAGCCTTACAATATCATCCTAACAAAGCTGATGTTCATGAGCAGCAAGTATCTTTTCCTGTATCGGTGTATGATGAAGCGGGCAGTGCAACGTTTTGTTGATCAGAACATGAACTGTGAAGACATTGCCATGAATTTTCTCGTGTCTGGAGTGACGCACAAGCCTCCCGTGGCCATTGTGACGCGGAAGAAAATACTTGACTATGGTATTTCAAGCGTTTCAGGCAGCATTTGGAAGAAAGTTGGGCACTTTGACATACGTTCCAAGTGCGTGAACAAATTCGTCGGCATAATTGGTTCCAACTTGCTGATTGACTCCACGCATGCAGCAAGCAGGTTTACTAGAACGTGGTGGGAGGGCAAGGAGTTGGAAGCTGACAACTGACCAAAAGTTTTTTGTTGTTTATTCCTTCCATTTGGGTTGCGACTGGTGGGTACCCAATAACTCTTTTGCCAGCACTGGTCAACCCGAATTACCCCCCGCAATGGCGGGGGAGCCAATGACTTATTGGCGGTACCAACTTGTTGGCAGGCCACTGCCAGTGGGCCACTTACACAGCATTTCAGTGTCACTAAATCAATGGTTAACCATGGGCACATGCATGGGGTTAACCATGGGGTTAACCATGGGGTATACTACAACAATTTGCTGTCGATTGTTGCTGCAAACAATACCGTATTGTTTATGATAATTACAAATATAATAGACTACGAGTAATATGTAGTCTCTTGGGCGACTATATGCTATTGAGCATGCATGCACGTGTGCAAAAACGTACCACTTGCCTTGCAAGGCAGGCTCCATTGGAGTCGCATTTGAAACGCACATAGTAGGGGCCTATGGCCAAAAAGGCAAAAAAAACGAGTAATTTACTTAAAGGAAATTTAATAGATTGGCAATGGCATTGTATTCTCCAAACCGCTTGTACATGCGTTTGTCTAGTTTCAACAGATTGCTAAAATTGGTGTTAATCCCACCCATTCTGTTTGTTGTGCCTAGCTGGGTAAATTTGCTAGCCCCCGGCAAACGCCTCCGTTCTATTTATGAGAATAACAGGAGACGTTGTAATCCGAGTAAATTGCACAGCTGCCACTTCACTTCCATCAGTGCCGATCCATGCTCTTGATGGTGACGGCTGCGGCTGGATCGATGCGATTGAGTCCCTTGAAGATCCAGTACTTGAAGCACGTATCCAGCAACACCGGAACCGTGGACACAAAAACCGCAATCGGGGCTTCCTGCAGGCATTGATTAATAGGAACTATTAATGGCAAAAAATCCAAGCATACTCACGTGGCACAACGTGTTGCAACAGTCAGGTAGGTTATCCCAAGCAGCAATTCTACAAAGGGGTGTAAGCAGCTTGGAAGGGTGTTCTGTTCCAACTACCCCTTGGAACCATCACGAGGCGCGGGTCTGGATGGGGTCGTCTGTTGAGCATGTACATTTCATACGACCAGGGACATAGCCATGCATTATTGGGGGCACCATAGGAGTTTGTTAGTGAGAGATAGTTAGGTCTATGATTCCCAGTAATACCATTCCAACAGAGGTCAGCCGTGGGCCATGCCAACGTATTTCACCATATATATATAAATAATTAATTCTGCTGCCATCCATTTTACCTCAATTTCATATCCATAGTGGCGCGTGATCATGGACAGAGCAGCAGTCCAGCCTTCCTCTGAGTGGTACCCCAGAAGGATATCTGTGCCGGCGATAATGATGAAAGCCTGCAATGGCAGCAAAAACAGTTTTTAAGAGGTGCAGGGTACAAACCCACAGTTTCTTACCCCAGGGGAATACTCATAGGGCTGCATTACCCCAGGTGCGGACACCATTGATCGCAAGGCTAAACATTTTTGATGTTCTCTAGAGGATGCATTGCCATGGCAAACCCGGGTGGTGCACGCTGAGCAAGGTTTACCACACAATGAGTGAAAAAGCAGACATATTTCTGTAGGTGCAGCCAGGGTATAGATGCATACAGATGCACCCCCCTCCCCCACCCCCACCTCTGTAAAGGCTAATAAGGCAATTGTAGGTCTTATTGTTATATTATCACCCATGCCTGTGCAGAGCATGTAAATGCGGCTCATTGGCTTCTGTACTTAATGCATATTTACCTTTGCTGTGTCAGACAGCCCCCTAAATATCCGCCCTATGGTCTGGAACAGCTTGCGCCGGCCCTCCGACTGCTTGATCAGGATACCAAAAAGAACCTGCACCAGGTGGGTGGCAACCATTCACTTCCAAATTATTTGTAAACAACAGGGAAGTACCGATTGGAAACTTATATCGGGCTGACAATTTCCGACAACTTTCTAAGGGCAGTCCACATGTACCACATGTGGCAGGCATGCAAGCAGAAATTGCATGATAGCCTGGTGATATAATAATTGGCTTCGCTTCACGTACCACTGCTGATGACGAATCAGACACAATGTTGAGCATGGCCCCTTTGTTGTCCTCGCGCATCCGCAGAGCAACCTCGTGTGCTTCATGGCGTAGATGCAGCTGCAATTTCACCAAGTAAGCAAGTTGTGAGCCTAGGTTGCTTCCTACTCGCTGGAATTGGTAAGCAAGGGCAGCCTGTCCAACATGATTGCCGTATTTGTATCGCTGGGCAGGCCTGGCCTAATCAAGAGCCAAGCCTGCAACATGACTGCTTCCAGTACGCCAGCTGTGCAAACTGTGCAAGTGTCATTGATATCTGAAGTTCAGCTGGGAACGCATAGGATTGAGCGGATGTGAAACCTAATGAATAAAGAATCGTCATTGGCTTTGCTCTTGAAGTACGGGCTGCATTGACCGCCATGTGCACACTTGAACCCGCTGATGCCCAAAGCCACAGGCAGAAAGTGGCACTTACCAGCATCTCCTCATCTGTGAGCGGCGGCGCTTTGCCGATGGCAGCCTCCATGCGCAAGCGAAGCTCCTCCTTGTGAATCTGAGGTTAAGCAACAGAGTCTCTAACCCAGCAGGACTTCAGATCGTGCAGATCAAAAAATGCCATACACAATGCAATGAGAAGGTGCTCAGCATGCCGCCGCAGTAGTGTGTGTCTGGCTGCTACACATGTCAATCAGTACCGAAGTACTAGCATTTATGCCTGGGGTCGGCAGGCTCTTCTGGAGGATTGCCTTTAAATAAAAGAATCCACCAACCCCTTTCCTACACATAGACCCACGGTCCTTCATTGTACATGACATCACACCAAGAGGCGCCGTGTCATCTAGTGGCAGCACTGGCGTACCTCATGCGCCCCCTCCACCTTCTGCACATCAGTCAGTGCAAAGGCGTCCTCATTTGTACCCTCCACAAATGTCAAGTATGGCCCCGCCACTGCTCGGCTGAATGCAAAGCCAGCTACTAGGGGCACCAGAATCAGGATACCTGCACGCAACAAGAACAGGAGGTGGTGCTTTGTACCGCGCAGCAATACATACTACACCACTGCACACCAGGAGGTTGAATGTCCATGGTCTGCAGTGAAATCATAAGGTCCCAGGGGTTGAAACCACCAAGGGAGATTTAGCACATCACAGCCTCACACCTAATGGAAGGGAGTTGTCATGCCAAATTTTGCACAGGATTCCACTAAGAAATACTGATGAGGGTTTGTGTGTCACCTGCATACTTGGCTGCGCTCATAGACTCCTCCCGATTGGCCACAAATTCCCCTCGGACCTGCATTGCACGTATGGACGTGGGTACTATATATACCATACATTCCTATCAGACCTGCAGTGCGTGGGCTTTCCAGAATCTTTGTGATAACACAATGTGTGTTGCCACTAAGATGGTTGCCAATAAAAAGCTGCACATTCTATCAAGGGAGGTCAAAGCCATGACAAATGCGGCAAGCAGGAGGTGTTGATTGGCTTTGGTAAGCACCTGCTCCTCTGCCTCCCTTTCATTGAATCCTAGCCTGTCCTTGATTCCAATGCTGTCAACAATCGGCCGAAGGAACTCGTCCCGAGGGTTGCCACCAATGAATCGCCGCCTGGCAAAATAAAACGATTTGTCAGGAGGCAGCAAGAGGCTACATATTTCCGCCTGTGCATGCAACGCTCCTTGAGTGCAAAAGGGGCAATTGCAAACGAGGCTGCACCCACCTGTATCTACTCGATCGGCGGGTTTCCTCCCCCTGAGCTGACAACTGGTCAGGAGGGGGGAGCCAGTCCTCCCACCCACTCTCCGCAACACTCCAATCCCCCCATTCCTCTGACTTTCCCTCCCCGCCTTGGCTTGCCGCACCCTTGCCATTTGACCCACTGCCAGCACTGCTGTCACTGCTGCCCGTGTTGAACTTAGACACTGAATTCCGGGCACGATCCAGGCGCGCACGAATGCTGGCAATGTCAAACCCGGGCGTCCTACCGGATCCCGATTCTGGAGGTTCGCTACCCTGATCGGGGTTCCCCGCAGACTGGATGCAGGTGCTGCCTCGCCGACGGGGAAGGCAGCCATGCCTTGGCGGTGGGCGAGAGCTGAACCTGGCTGAAGAAAGTGAATTGCGATGCGGAACTGAGAGATGGCGCTGGTGTTGAGAAGTACTACAGGCGCCCTGCCCTGCCCGCTGCAGTGTTGCCATCTTGTGCTGAAACCCTGCCCAATGAGGCGCCCTGCGCTGCCTACAAACCAGACCTTCCCTTGCTGTGCCCCCAAATGCTGTCCTTCACTCCACTCGCCAGGACGACGAGGGTATTGCAGCCATTAGTGGAACCTAACCAAGAGTTTCTGTCACTCGCCACAAAACAGTGGTGATGCCCGCTGCTGGGTTTGGCTTTTCAAGTCGCCGACTGTCTTTCTGCTGGTGACTGCCAAAAGACACTGGAGTGTGCAGCAAAGCCCTTGGGGAAAGTGCACTGTATCGCCACGGATACTGCCTTAAAACTGAAGGGTTCACCACTCCGCACGTGGACGACGTGCCACAGAATCACCAGGCATATTCAGCAGAAAGCATATGGACGAGGCGATGCCTGCACCGAACCTGCGCCAAGGATAAGGCCTCAACCAGTAGTTGACATCAACTATTTTGTTTTTCTAACAACTCGGGTACAAAGGCCAGGGAACATGCTGTGAGGGGCAGGGTACAGCGTAGGGTTTAGGGTTTAGCTCATTGGAGATGGGGCAGAGGGTAGCGCATCGAAAGGCGTGCTGTGGGAGCCCTACATCTGGTAATGCCAGGGCTGCATGTGCACATGCACATGGGTCGCGTGCACAAGAGCAAGCCTAGCTCCGCAAAGGAGTGGGGTGTGGGCTGTGTACATATGCATATGGGTGATGGTGCGCCCCTGCGTGCACAAGGGTAACCTGTGTGTGTCATCAACGTGCAACAGTCTGCATATGGGCAGTCACTTGTGGGGTAGGCAGCATATGCATGCATTATGGCATGCTAATGTAGGTTTTGCGAGGCCAGTGGGTCACTATGCACCAGTGCGCGCAGTTGAATATACAAATAATGTGGGAGTGACGCAGCAGCGTGCGGTGCAAGGCTGGCTGGTGAGCGAGGCCTACACAGGACGAACATGGCGGTGGTGCCATGCAGCCCAAAAAGGTACCTGTGCTGTTGACGGTGCCTCGGCGGCTGAACTCCAGAAAGAAACCATCTTGCGTAGGCTTCGCTTTCCCTGCTTAGTTTTGCCTGGTTCGGTAAACCGTGCAGGTATACCTGTAGCTTTTGACTTTGTCAGAAACACATATAAGAAACACATACTCAGGTACGATTTTATGGTAAAGCAACAGGGGTGTCGGACTGGGCCCTGCGTTAATGAGTGATCCCCCTTTTACCCCCACTTCTCGCGAAGTCCACATACTTGTGGACCAAAGGCTGCGTTGAAAACACGCTTAGTGTACCGTGTGCTTGATTGGATTGAACTAACGTACCCCACTGTAAAGGATCTACGCCAAGCCAAGGGGATGCATGCATGCATCCGCATTATCGCCTGGCTGGAGCACCCACACAAGGTAGGTACAGCGGCCCAGCTTGCCGGTGCAAGGTTGAGGTAGAGTAGTGGTTCGTACTGGAGGGTAGGGCCGTTTCTCCATCTTTGCCCAAACTGTGGCTCGAGTTGGGTTCGTTGGTGAGGAGGGAGGGTATAGGCAGCTGTCCCAACAGGGGCGCAAGTTTACATTCTAGACTTGTAGAATAGACCCGGGTTACATTCCGTGGGCCAGATGCGCAGCTGTTGTGTAGCATCTCCACCCTGCCTTGAGGCGGCACACATGTGCATGCTGGGCTTGCCTCTACACGCATTCTTATATAGCTGGCAGTCCAGGTGCAGCTGGCATAGCTGCACACGTAACATACAGCTGCAGGCACACCGCACCTTGGTACAGGTGTCACTGCTGTGATCATCCCCCCCTCTTGCACAGTAGTGACAACCTAGCTGCTTCAAAGTTCTGGGTTTCTGCAGGTGCACATGTGCAGCTAACCAGCCCTAGTCTCCAAGCCCGTTGTGGAAAGCACTGCACTCACGCTCTTTGCCGCCGCAGCGTCACACATTCCCTCGTCCTCACATACTAAATTACCCCAGATATTGCCAGCATCACACACACACACACTCTTGACAGGAACCTCGCCGCCATGTCTGGCCACTTAGCTATGTCGCCACCACGTTGCCAACAGTACAGCCTGCCACCCTGCAGGGCAACAGCTGGAGCACTGCCTTTGGTAAACGCTTCCTTGATCCTGTTAGCTTGGCAACAGCTGGAGCAAAGGTGCCAATCGGGTGGCCTTCCTGACCTCCTGTGGGCACCGCACGTGGAACCTCAACGCGCAGAGGGTACACATCAGCCCTTCAAGGAATCACACACAGTATTTTCCAGGTAGAGAGTGGTCCCACCTGAGGTGTGCATAGGTGCAGCAGTGGTTTTGTTCCATGGGCGACCTCTACACCACCCCCCACTACGAGACTGGGTCATACCAGAAGAATGGGACGTTCCTTGAGGACGGGGAGTACGCACGTGCCCTGGACTGCTTGGTCAAAGGTGCGGACTACGGGTGGTAGCCCCTGCATGTTAAATTGCATGCAAGTATATAGTAATAGCCGCTATACAGCATTCTTGCAATTGTAGTCGCTATATAGCATCATGCTGCTGTTTGTTTCTTGGCGCTTGTTGCAGTATTGATGTTTAGTCCTGATGCCCTGCTAGGAGCACTGTGCAGTCATATCTTGCATACCCTGTGGTCTGCGTGTGTCACCTACCTCCCGCCTTGAATATGTGTGTGTGTGTGTGTGTTTGTGTGTTTTTTGCGTCAGGGCACAAAGCCAGGTACCAAATTTGGTACATCAGACGTGTGAGGTAAAATGGCTGGCTATACCGGTTTCGGATATGTACCGGATATGTACTTTATGTACCTTTGTGGTCTTGTGGCCCAATCACGCCGTCGCCCTCTCTGATGCTGTGGCGCAAACACCTTCCAAACTTGTATAAGCAACGCCAGGGCAGATTCCATTGGTGCAAGCTGGTGCAATGGCTGGCTACTCATCTGGCTGCCAGCCAGTCAGAAGTTCTCTTCGAACGCATGTGCCCAACATACCCTACAAACGTTCACCCTTGTGGTTGTGTGGCGTGTGGTCAGGGTGCGCTGATGTGTTGCTGAGAGATTCCTCCACGGGTGAAGTCTTGATCATGAAGCGGTGTGTCCACCCTCAGCCGGACTGGTGGTTTGTTGGTGGGCGGATGCGGGCAGGGGACACCCCCACAGGTGAGCCATGCCATCAGTGGAGTTAACTAAGGGGGGGAAATGATGGGGAGGGGTAAGCGTAGTTGGGTGGGAGGTCCAGTCAGGGTGGTTTAAAACAGCCCTTGGACTGGACTTCTTAAGATCTGTGCACCATATCGCTCATCTAGACCAACCTGGCAAACCACAGGCGCCTTTTGATATGCACCCCCGTTGGCCTGGGCTGGGCCCTTGACACTGTATAGTGAGTCCCCATTAAACTCGTGCCATGAGCAAATGCACCCCTGGGCGGCAAGGGTCCAAACAGGCATCCCTTGGCGAATCTAAGCCACCCGTACGAGGCAAAAAGGGGCCCACCATCGACAGCAATCAGGGTGGATGCGCCCAGGGTTACAGGTAATCCCCCTGCTTCCAGGTGCGGCTTCCCGAAACGTGGCCCGAGAAACGGGCGTGCCCATTGCCGCTGAGCGGTTCCACACCCTGTGCCACGCGTCCTATCTGTGGCAGTTCCGCAAACAGGTGCGTGGAGCCTTCCTCCTTGCTGTCTTGTTGTTGGGATCTCGCCCTTGCCCTCATTGTGTCTCCATCTGGTCTGTCCCTTTAGACATGCTGCCGTACCCCCTTCTGGTGTTGGCTTTGTTAAGACGCTGGTAGTTGAGGTGCGCTGCAAATCCCCTGGGAAATATAAGACTGAATCTTGCCACATCTAACTGCTACGCACTTGGAGGGCACTAAATCCTGGACTGCATGGGCCTGTCTGCCATGCACCGTAGTCACCTGCCTAATGTGACAGGGTGACACATCAACCTGCAAGTGGCTCTCGCTCAAAATCCAAGCATCGACAAGCATGCTCTACATGAAGCATGTACTTCCATCAACCCCCTTTGTTGCCTCAGTTTCTCAGCATCCTGTTTTTTCATGAGTGGTGACGTTACATAGTAACCCCATAAGCGGTCATATAGAACAGTACGCCCATGACTGACGGCCATTTTTTTACCTTGTTGTGCCACTCTCACCAGGAACCCGCCAGCAATGGCACAGCAGACATTGCCCTCGTCTTCACGGCTGACGTGTCGCCAGGGGAGCGGCAGGCAATGGAGTTTGACAAGGGGGAATACTGTGACAGTGCTTGGTTGGCGCCAGGGGAGGTTGCCGAGGGGGAAGGCTATCACCCGGCGCTGAGAAGGTAAATGGGGGGTTTGCATGTGAGGTAAACCAATGAGTACCCTGTAAAAGTGACGGACATAAACGTTGTGTAAGCTAGTGTCAGGGGAAGGGGTACCAGGTATGGGGGGAACGCTGGAGCAAAAATCGAGCCTGTCTTCAGCCGCAGAGCAATGGACAGTGTATGACTGTCAATCAGGATGTCGTTAGACACCACTTTAAGTAGAGCTACAGCATAGGTGGAGAGGAGTAATGCGTATGTGGATTATGTGGATGATTATGGGTACTGGCTGAAAGCTGGACATCCTCAAACGGTGCAATATCCTTGTACATGATGTAAACTTGGAGCATTTCCAGCAATTGCCAAGCAGACAGGGTCAATGTTTATCTGATAAAATAAGAGATGCATGCCTGTGAATACTCCGGAGCCCAGGGATATCCAGTGATACCCCTTGTACAGGTTTGTTTGGCTCGGCTGCTGGAATGCCAGGTTGCCAAACGAGTATACATTGTAACCTTGTACTGTTTAAATTCCTTTGAATCCCTTCAATCCCTTTCACACTCCTGCGTTCTTGGATGCATGATGGCTGGTATGGTACCTGGAGGAAAGGGGCCAGGACCACCCAGGGCCACATGAGGTGACGTGCCCCAGCAGACCCTCGCATCACGCAGGATCAATACGTGGTAATGGTCTATTCAAAGCGAAGGTCTGGATCGAGCGGCATGGCAGCCCATGTGCAAGGCCGACTCCTGACCTGGCTGCGTCGCTCAACTCAACAACCTCCAATGAAATCCATCTTCCCCAGATCTCAATCTTCAATGTACTGAAGCCACTGGATCTAATTCTGGTCCCCGCGTGCAGGGCTACGCTCCACATCCTGGCCCGCCAGGCTCTCCTGCGGCTGCAAGCGCTCACGGAGGAGCAGGGGCGGGCAGGGAACGATGGAGACGGGGAGGGAGATGCTGCGGTGGCAGCCGCAGCGCGTGAATTCTGTTGCCTGCAAGCCCGGGGACTGGCTCTGCACTATCAGCCACGGGTGTAGCCTGTTGGGATTCAAGAAAGGAAGTTTGAAAGAAAAACACTATGCTGCCAGTCTTGGACAGGCGCGGTAAAATACTTGAAAACAATTATGTGGATGGCTGTCTTGCACAATCATGTCAGAGAGTGTACATGCACGCACTCACAACTTACATAGTCGTGGCACTCAAAGATTTGTTGCCGCAGGCGTATTTATTCCAATACATTAATGTCTTATTGCCATTCATGATAATATTATGTTATTAATAATCTGTAATCATGGGTTAAACCTACAGTATCATGCAAATATTGCAATCCGCACAGCGGATCTTAGACTAGGGGCCTTCTTAATTGGATGCGGCGGCACCGCTGCCGGCAAGCCAACATCATGTCCATCATGTCTCCATGGCATGGAGACATGCATGATGGAGACCAGTGGTTCACCAAGTGGCACCGGTAGGGCGTCTGACTCAACCAGTTGGCATTGGCACTGCCGCTGCAATATGATGGACAATTTCATTCAATGAAGAAAGGGAACGCACAGATGCGGAGGTTAGAGGCCACTGGCACGCACTTAGTGATACATGTTAGAGACGCTGGTTGCCAATGTTTACAAAGCCGTAGTATTGCCATCGATGATTGATCAACATATTTTTGCAGCACCCAAATGATCATCATCTCCAAGTGAGTTGACCATTCAAGAGCGGCTTTGCCATCATGGTATAAGGCGTGCCGCATGCCTGCTGGCTGGCTACCTCACACATCTTTGGACTGTGCCCCACCATGCCGTCAAACATGAAACATACAGGCTGAGCGTTGATGGACAACCTGGTGTCCAAAGCATAATCGGTCCAAACTGTACGCAACGCCCTGGACATGGGCCTACCGGTGGTGGCTCTCCCGAGTCCCACCATGCGAGTATCGTCTCCAAGGGGCCTCGCTGTTTGGAAGGAGCGGTGGAGGCAGGGGTGGTGGGGGCCCCGAGGGCAGGGGTGGTGGGGGCAAGGGCGCGTGTGGGTGAGAAGGTGGGAGGGGCGGCGCGCGTGATTGTGATGCAGTGGGGTATTGTTGGTGTCGGTGTGATGGCTGTGCTTGTGGGGGTGGAGGTGGGGGTGGCGGGACATGTGGTGAATGAGCACCCAAGCCCCTCCTCTCCGGCTCGTAGTCACCCCCCCTGCCCCCACGCTCCTCCCCCCATCGATCCCCACTCTCTGGCGAGCTGTCACGCCCCCCTGCATCCCCCCATCCCCTCCCTCCCCCACCTGCATCTCGACTGTCGTTCCAACCCCTCCCCCCACCCCCTGGCATGTCCCGCATGTCGCTCCACCCCCCTCCTGGTGCCCCCCCCCCTCCCCTGCTCCCCTGTATCAACTTGAGAATATGGCTATCCCCTGCAGGAGCGCACACACCACTTGTTAACAGTACCAGGGTACGTCAATGGTTGCTAGGGCAATTTGCCAACGCACCCATGTGATACGTATCCACTTAGTTAGCATAATGCAGGACCAGTTTTTGACCCAATCATAGTTCAATATTCCCAGTGTACGGCCCTGTTGGTGGGTGCACCCCTTCGGGAGCGCGCATGTAACTGTACAAGTAGAGGGTTTGTGCTGTGGGTGGGGTTGAAGGAGTGGGTGTGACCCTCACCTAGTTCGATATCGTTGTTGGTCAGCAGCGACAGGCTACCCGGCTCCAGCCCCAGCCGCTTCTCAATCTTCCTCTTCTTCCTCCTCCGCCTCTCAGACAGCTTGGCGCTGGTGGGGCCATCCCGCTGCCCCCCACCCTGGCCCCCTCCCCCGCCCCCATTCCCTCCCCTTCCGCCCTTGCCGCCACCCCTGCCAGGGTCCACATCGTTCTCTCCCCGTATCCCCTTCTTGTTTGTCTGCCCCTGGAGCTCCACTGGGGCGGTGATGCCCTGCCCTGTGGACCCTAGACCAGCGCCTTCCGTGTAGCCCATCTTCTTCATCAGTGCAAAGCCCATGCCATACATCTGCTTCTGTGTCTGGGCCTCCAGGGGGCGTGCTATGTTTTGCCAATCCCCAGACTTGGCATCGCCACCCCCGCCCCGGGAGTCGGGGCGGGGCTCCACCCCTCTTGCGCGCGCGTCACGCCCACCCTGAAAGACGGCAGGCGACATCATTTCAGTCAAGGGCATGCCCCAACGCGGGAATGGAGCTTGGCAGAGTGCAGTGATACATCATGGGAGCTCACGTGCGAGTTTTGGGTTCAGGGTGTGTCTCCAGTGGCGCTGCCTATGCGGCTAGCTATGCAGGTACTTGTGGATAGGAAATCCAAATCAAGGGCCACCACATGCAAAAAAACATACAAAATGCAGAAATTGTACCAGACATGCGGTGGCAGGGGTGGGTGGTACAGCGCGTGCTAGGGGTACTCCTCGCAAACAAAATCCGGCAGCACCAATGGTACAAACAGCCCCAGCACAGAATTGCTTGGCGGTCGCTTGTGCAAGCCTGGCCGCTACTCTGATGCATAGCTAAAAATGGTTTGTAACCACTTGATCAATTGTGACCATATATTGTGCATCACGGGATTGCAGAAGGCGCCAGGGCTTAGCATGTTTGGCGAGTAGCAAATGTTCCCAGTTGGAAACAGACCGTGCCCCACTTGGGGTATCTATTCACTGTAGCCTTTGAGCACAAGGCTCATATGGGATGGCAATATTGACGCCAGGATAGAGTGGAGGGGAGTACGGCTGGTGCAACTCCGATTGTACTGCTGGAACGCCATGTGCCCAGCTAACTTCACAACGCGCATTACCTGAGGGTACAACCCAGGCTCATCCCGCCCCCGCTTGTCGCCCGCGTGTGCATGTTGGTTCCCCCTGCCGGAGGGACCCGGGCCCTCGCCGTCGCCATGCACCCCAGGCACAATCACACCTCCCCGCGCAAACTTGCCGAAATGCGCAGGAACTGGGGGCTGCAGGGTGGGCGGCGCCGGCAGCGCTCCAACAAACCTCTGCCTCCCCGCATCACCTACATGGCCATTGCTCCCCTGGCCGCGGTAGGCAAACTGGGAGGGGCACAGAGGTGTGTGAGTGGCAAGGCGTGGTTCCTGTGACCCCCTGCAGCTTCCATTGTGATTTGCCTAGGATTTTTACCCCATATAGTAGCATGCCATCTGTTAAGGGGGACCCATCCCAACAGCTGAATGCGCAGCCTGCAGGTAAAGGTATAGACAACCACAAGGTTCTGGAGGGCAATGTCCACAGCCATGGGTATGGTAGGGTAGGGTCAAGGGTGAATTCCAAGGGCGGGGCACGCTTCCACCCCTGATGTGGGATGAGAGTTAGCACAAGGGAAGGGCGCTTCCCTCGCCGGTTTAGGAACGCTGTACAGGTTGCAGAGCCAGGACGTGTTTAGGGTTTAGGGTTTAGGAACGCTGTACAGGTTGCAGAGCTAGGACGTGTTTAGGGTTTAGGGTTTAGGAACGCCGTACAGGTTGCAGAGCTAGGACGTGTTTAGGGTTTAGGGTTTAGGAACGCTGTACAGGTTGCAGAGCTAGGACGTGTTTAGGGTTTAGGGTTTAGGAACGCTGTACAGGTTGCAGAGCTAGGACGCAAGTACGCACAGAGTGAAGATACAGATACCAGATGAAGGCAAGGTCGGACGTTTTCATCCCAAACCTACCCAAATCTGAACCAAAACTTCGCTACCACATCGCTTACCTGAGTAAAGGTTGCCGTGGGATACAGGGGCGGCGGCGGTGGTGGTGGTGGTGCTGGCGGCGGCGGCGGCAGCGGCCTGGGGGGAGAAGGGTTGCGATTGTGCCGCGGGGGGGACGGGCTGCGCTTCCGCCGTGGGGATGTGGGGGTGCGCTTACGGCGGGGAGGGGATGGGCTGCGTCTCCGTTTTTTGGGTGTAGAGTCGCGATCCCGCCGCTGGGGTGAAGGGCTACGCCTACGGCGGGGGAGTGAGGGGCTGCGCTTGCGCCTTTTGGGTGTGGAGTTGCGCTTCCGCCGATGAGGCGAGGGGCTGCGCTTACGGCGCGGGGGTGTGGGACTGCGTGTTCGCCGTGGGGGTGTGGGGCTGCGCTTGCGGCGTGGGGGTGTGGAGCTGCGCTTGCGGCGGGGTGATGATGGGCTGCGCTTGTGCCTGGTGGGTGTGGAGCTCCGGCTGCGGCGGGGGGGTGTGGAGCTACGTTTGCTGTGCGAGGGTGATGTGCTGTGTCTCCGCTGTGGGGATGATGGGCTGCGGCTGCGGCGGGCAGGGGTGGCGTTGGGGCTGCCGCGGGGAGGTGCAGGGCTGTGAGTGCGGCGGGGAGAGGAGGGGCTGCGATTCTGCCGTGGGGGTGTGGGGCTGCGATTGCTGCTGGAGAATGAGAGGCTACATCTCCGCCTGCGGGGGCTGGAGGTGCGGGAAGGGGAGGGGCTGCGCCTCCGCTGCGGGGGCGAGGGGCTGCGGTTGCTGCGGGCAGGGGTGGCGCTGCGGGATGAGGGGCTGCGGTTGCGCCTTGGGGGTGTGGAGCTGCGACTGCGGCGGGCGGGGGAGGGGCTGCGGTGCCTACTTGACTGGCGGCTGCTGTGGCGCTTGTGGCTGTGACCGTGGCGGCGGCTGTGGCTGTCTGTTAGCCCCATGCATGCAGGTCTTGGGCAGACACACCCAGCGTCTCGAATCTCCACGCCTCCTGCGAATAGGGATTGCGTGAGGGTGATATACACACAGAAACGAATGCGATCTCCTGGCTGTTGCCATATGCGAGGCATCATTTAAATTAAAGTGCGCCGCTTCATTCGGGACATGCTTGGCTTATTATTATGTTTGTGCAAACTGTTTTTCTACAGGGAATTCCGGTGATTATATCGTGGGTGAATATGTGCACACCTGGCAGAATGGTTGGAGAGGCAACGATGTGTCCCCGGGTACAATACTATATATTAAACAGCGCTTGGGGCACGCGCCTGCCACCAGGCAATGCACCTGCTCAGCAAGCTGGTTTGCAAAACACTGAAATTAAGCCCAAAATCCATATCCGCAAGCACACCACCCTGATTTGCTAGCTGCAAATACGTTGTACCATTATCCGGTCATGATAGTCGCAGGTTGTTTCAGAGGTGTGTGGCCAAAGCATCCTCGTGCTCATATGCATGCATATAGTCATGTGTAGCTGCTTCCTGGTTGTTTCAAAGGTGTGCAGCCAAGCACGATATATAACCGTACGCATGTCAAGCATGCTAGGTGCCTCGTGCTAGGCCGAGTCTGATGCTAGTCCCTGCTCTCGTACTTGGTGGTGGGTGTGTACCCACTCGTACAGGAAGTTATAGGAAGGGGTGTCCTGTTGGGTACTGCTCACCTGTGCTTTTATTAATATCAGTCCAAGACGTGGTTTGTTTCACTGACTCACAAGTGTCCTCTCCAGGACCGCACGTAGGACTTCGCGGGTGCAACCTGTGTCCGGCGCTGGTGGCGGTGGAGGGGGTGACTGAAGAAAGCTGCTGGGCAAGAGACCACGGCTTTCACCTCCCTGGGTTGGGTGCCATAAACTAGTTCCGGAGAACAGGGTGCGCGGCAGCAGGAGTAGATCGAGAAGGCAGAGGCCACACTGCTGCGTCTTCTGAGCAGGTGGTGTAGCAACTTTTTGCATGGCCAATGAACGTGCTTCTGGGTTCTGATCTACCGTCCGAGGCGCTGCAGCCCTATAGATGGATGGAAGGTTAGCACTGGAAACGTGTTCTCTACCACGCACGATACAAAGGTTGCGCTTGCGTTCTTACTGGCAAAGGCATCCCGACAGCCCTCCCACCCGCCGTATAGGTGGAGCTTAAGGAGCTTTGGAGCTTTGGAGCCAGGCATTCGAGTCACACCGTGGGAGCTTTGGAGCTTCCCGAACGAGCTTCCCGGACGAGCGTCGGAGCTTTGGAGCCTCGGAGCTTTGGACCGGAGCTTTGGAGGTAGGCAGTGGAGTGAGGGGTCCTTTACGGTACAGTACATTTGGGCCAAAATGGTCAAAAGTACTGGAATTTGCTTTACTGGAGGTTGCGCTTGCGCTCTTACTGGCAACGGCATCCCTGGCGTGGAGGCAAAGGGGTGGACAATAATCAAGAATAACTCATTACCCCACCGCCGCTGCACCGTCAAGCTGGCCGTCGCTGCACCGCCGCAGCTGACTCGTGAGTAACAAAATGGTATTTAAATACCATGAAAAGGAACCTTTATTAGCCACTGGGTATACATCCTGCACCCTTGTAAAGGGCAGGCAGCCTCATAGGTATCAAGATTCTGTTTGCAGGCAACCCCTCGAGGATTCCCTAGGGCGTGCGTGATGATGCACGCAACCTTGTCCTACTTAAATGGAATTGTAAGAAATGACAGGCTTCCAGCTATTCGATAGTGCAAGCACGCCACGAAATGCTACCAGTGAACTTGAATGAATAGATATTGCATTGCCCAACTGTGCAACCTCACTGAGTCCCCAAACAACGGCCTAGAGATGCACTGAACGCTGAACATGCGAGTTGCCCAGCTTCACGGTAAAAATGATGGTCCGTTGAAGGCCCCCTGCAATGCTCCCCTCTGGCGCTTGGCTGAAAGAACTGCAAAGTTATTTACAGAAACAGCAGAGAATTGTAAAGTAATTTCAGTGGTGCGGATAAGGGGCACCTGTTGAGATAGTATGGCCCAAGCGTCAGGTGACCAGGCTACCAGCGCACGCCGTGATTTCCTGTAGGCTGTCACGGTAGTGACGCTAGCATCTGACATCATGAACATTATGCCGCAATGATTTGGAAGCCAGCCTGGTTGCACTGAGGTACTTGGGTTCAGTGATTGGGTGATCACCGTGCACTACGTAGCCACTGAGAGGTGGGGCCAGAACAAAATCATACTCTCGGAAACAGTGGGCAGCTGCCTGGCGCCCCATGTGCAGGGGTTGACTTCCAATCTTGCTGTTTGAGCGGGAATGCATGCAATTTTTTTTATTACACATATTTTATTCAGCAAGCGTGGGTGACTTTATTGGGTGTCTCTTGATAGTGCCTCTATTGCGAGCCCGGGTATGGTTATATCATCAATACATGTATTTAAAGTTCTTGCTGATCTGGCTTTTCCGCCGGAATTTTGAAATCTTGTGATATGCTTTATAAAAATTAGGTTGTATTTTCAATTCATGTAAATTCTGGCTGAGCTGACTTTTGCGCCTGAAATCTTGTGAATTTATAAAAAAAATCAGGTTATTTGGCTAAAACATCTGTTCACTGATGTGCATTGCAGGTATATTTTGCATATATAGTAAGATATAATTTAACCACTTGTTAAATGCATTAGCTTTGTATACCTGGTATTGGACAAGATGGGAACCACTTGGGACTGCCAGCACCCACCGTGGACTACGTGGACCCTGCCGTGGACCACGAAATTTATATTTCAGTGTGAACACGCTCACATGCGATAATTCAATCTGTACATTTATATGAGTATTCACATGCGATATATCACGCTAGATTGGCTGTATTGGTGGAACGCATGCGAGTATATCTACACAGAAATCTGTGCTACTGATCAGATATCAACATTAACCATGTGTTAAGCATTGTATATGTATATATATTACAGCATACCGGCGCAAAGACCAGATCAGCAATCAGCCAAGCACATGCTTGCGCCACCCATTCCTGTCCTGTGATTGCTTGTACCACTTTTGAATGTTCTTAGTCTGCAGGTCCTTAGTGACAAGGGCAGCCCATGTGGCCCTGGGAGCCCCTCACGACCGCTTTCCAACTAGCTGTCCCAAAACCATACGCTTAGGTAGCCTATCGTCTGCCATGCGCCCTACATGTCCGAGCCAATTTAGCCTGATAACCCTGAGCCGGTCCTTAATTGAGGACTGGCTAATTAGTAACTCTACGTTTCCTACATGCGCCAGGCGCAAAACCCCGTGTGTTGAGCAAGGTAAATAATATATAAATTAGATTAACAATATGTATTTGAGTGTTTTGCGTCAGGGCACAAAGCCAGGTGCCATATTTGGTCCATCAGACGTGTGAGGTTTTCTCTATTTGGCTGGCTATACCGGTTTGACAATAAAAAATCAGGACCAATTATTAAACAAACAAATAGTCGTATATTTGTTTCTGGTTACAAACTTGCGAAACAACCTATGACAACGTGTTCAAGAACAAGACATTCAAATAGGAAGCAACCCTGACGATAAGTTGACGTTGTCTACTTGGAAAATAGGTGTCTGGAAGTGAAGCCGTGCTAGCAGTTTCAGCACAACGCGCTAGTCGCAACCTGGCAACTACCCCTAACTCCGAGCTCGCATACGCCCTAGGAGCCTGCTAAGCTGCTTTGGGAACCTAAAGGCAGCTGGGTTTCTAAGAGGACTTTCGGAAGGTAGACAAGGTGCCGAAAAAATTGTTGCTATTGTCACATGGGTAATAGCGGCAGATCAGCACCAAAACCTTCCTGCATGTGTAGTGTTGTTGGGGCCATGCTTTGGGCTCGAGAGCTCAGCCAGGGGCGCCCAGCACTGATAATACATGTTCGTTTTACGTTGCTCTATTCAGGTGCTTATGCATGCATATGTATTTTCTGCAAGCTCTTCAACAAGCACACCCTCGTCGTTGTGAATAACATCCACAATGGGTGGGTTGTCATCCATATCCAGCGCAGCCTCAAGTGTTTTCAGTGGTTTTCCGTGCATGCACGTCTGCCACACACCATGGCTTCGTGGCTGTGGCGCCCACCTTCCCTGGCATTGACTATGCGTCTCTCTCGGCGCAGGACAAAGTGGGGCATAAGTCCTCCAACCGGAACCTGGGAGACGCAAACTGGGACTTTGGGATTGGAAAACAGCCACGCAGCACACGTGAGGCAGCTCAACTCCACTGGGCACCTGCTGGTAGCGGGCGCTTGCACATCTCAGTTCTGCCAACCCACCGTGCTGGGCATCCAGCAGCTAGTGTGGCGTGGACCCAACTACACTGCTACACGCAGGGCTGTAGAGTGCACCAATGCTCTGCAAAGAAGGATGCAGTGCTGAGTGTTTATGAGCAGGCATAGGTGCGCGTCGCCTGGTGAAACCAAAACCCTGAACTATGCAGCACAAGCCTGCACTGTATGGTAACAGTATCTAGCAATGGTGCATTACTCCCATTCCTACAGGGGTAATGCCGCCATGCACAGAGCATAGCATTGCTGGCCAGGACACGGGACCCATTTGTCCTCCTGCGCCTTTTGCACCCCCTCCCCTGTTGCCACATGCCTCCTACACCGCCTCTGGGACTTAAATTCAAACGAATATTTGCCTCACACTAGAACTTCCCCATTTTTTTTGCAGCGGCTATGCCCATGCCCAGGTCCTGCCCCTCACCTGCAATCCTACACCTATTACACCCACCTTGGGCACCGCAAGTGTGGAGATTCCATTTCATGAACCCCATCTCCCCCTCTTCTTCCTGGCGACACACACATGCAGCCTTTGGGACCCAAAATCAGGTCGGCACCGCCACCACATACCAGATCGGCATGGCCTCAACAACCTCCTTGGCTGCCCCATATGGCGCATGGGACAGCAGCACACACCTGCGAAGTGCGTTGAGCACACAAAACGTGCGAAGAGCGCTACCCGAGGGGTGGCTCCCTCAGTCACATGGCACCACCTGCACAGGCGCACACACCCCACGCGCCTATCAATCCCAGTGGGCGCTTGCCACCTCCCGGCGGATCCCCTCCCTCCCCCAATCCCGCACAGCCGCAGCCACAGCAGGATCCCATCTGGGGCCCTTCCCCGACACACCCTTTCCCTCCCCGCCCCCCCACCAGCCTTTCCTCACCCTGGAGCGAGCGGTGGGTGGGCGCCAGGGTGTGGATGAGGTGCTGTGGTCCACGGGCAGGTTCAGCCACCAGGTGTACCCAGACCTGCCGCTGGGTGCCACGTGGGGGGCCCTGCTCAAGGCAATGAGGTAGGAGACAGGCCCGCCCTTGGATAGTGGGAATGCATGCGGACTGACCAAGTGACCCTTCCAGGTGCTCACTTGGTGTCACAGGCATTGCGTATCCAAGCATCCAATTTGCCCCACTCAACAGCCTCAGCAGGCCGCATGTTGCTGAATTTTGCTTTACGGCACTGCATATCCAAGCACCTTTGAGAGTGGGGTGAGTACAGAAACGCTGACCTGGCTGGACTGCTAGATCGCACCGTGCACCCACTACCCCCCTCCCCATGTGCAGCACAGCAACCCAGCAAACGCCTCTTCCTTCCACCACCGCCACCCAGCCACCCCTGTCTGAGATCGGCGCATGCACCACCATACACACCGTGGCTGTGCAGGTGAGTCAAAATAGGGAAGTGGGGACATGCATTGTGCTGGGTTTGGAGTTGGGTGTGTGGGGGGGATGCACTATAATTGATTGATGGAATATTTTCACGTGGCAACTCACGATGGGTATGGATCAGCATGCGCGTGAACAAAAATAGGAAAAATTAAACAGATATATATTATTTTAAAATCGAATTATAATCTGCTTAATCCGCATACGCATCTGCAATGCAACCCGTTCCCATTCTGGGATTCCTTAAAGGAGTAAAGTACTGATGGTGATGCAAAATGCCCATCAATATCAACGCGACTTGTTCTCACGGTAGTACGTGGACTAAAGGTTCCCCTGTACTCCCCCCCCTCAGACCCGTAGGGACATGGAGCTTCACTCGGCCCTGGTGGCTGCGGCCCAGGGGGGGGAGGTGGGGGGGCTGCTGTTGGTGGGGGGGAGCCACCCCGCACGGGCATTGCCTCTAGCTGACAGGTGGGGGCTGGAGGGTTGCAGAGGGATGGCATGATGGATTGTGTGTTGGTGTGAAGGATGTGTATGCCGCGGTGTGCAGATGTGGGTGGGTGGGTGGGACAGGTGGGGGAGTGGTGGGTGGGTGGGCTTGCCATGGTGTGTAGGTGGGGGCGTGGGGGCGTGGGGGGGGGGTGGTACGCGTGGTGGTGTAAACAGGGTTTGAGGTCTCCATCATGTGCATACATGCTGGCTGGGGTGTGGTAGCTGTGGTGTTGCCTGTCTCCCATGCCTAAGCATGCATGCAACAGTAGTGGTGCTTGTCAGCAAGCGACGTGCGGTCCAGCAGTACAGCCAAGAAGGGCAGGCACTTAAACCACTGGCACATCATGGCCTCAAATGCACCACTCCTGTACTGTACGAATGCGCTGCTCCAACCCCAAAACATCCTGGAACCAATGCAAATGCTGTGCACACATGTGTTGTGATGTACTGACGCCAAGTCCATTACAAGCCACACCTGTCAGCTGTGTGGTGACCAGGCCCCGCTGCCCCCAGGTTCCTCCCCTCCAGTTTTGGGCTGATACGCCTGGCGCGCCAGCTGCGGGACAGTGGGGACATCCCTCCCCACGTGCGCCTGTGGGCGGTGGAGAACCCGCTGCTCAACTCCCCAGACAGGCTGCAGCAGAAGGTGCGGATGGTGGGCTGTGGGCCTGGTGGGGAAGCCAGTACGGTAGTTAGCTTGTGTTGTAAGGGGGGAACTGCGATGAATCTGCGAAATTGTCAAGAGCGCCAGGCAGGGAATGGGACTCCCCCTGCTTACTCCCTAAACAGGCTGCAGCAGGAAGTACCCAAACCTGTCAAATTGTGCCCAAATTTGCCAATTTGCGGATTCCCTACCCCCCGAGTAGTTACGTCATTAATTGCGCAATCTCCACCGGTGCCGACTGTTATTAGCAGTCCCACGGACAGGAGCCGGCTGCTGCCGCGGTATTCCTAACGTGTGCTGGCATGTGTATTGCTACTGATAACATTCCTCACCTCCTGTAGGTGGACGCCGGTGCTGAGCTGATCATCACGCAACCCCCCTTGCTGTGGGCCCGCTTTGAGGCGTGGTGGGAGGAGGTGGAGAGGTGGGTGGGGGCGGTGGGGGCTGCTTGGTTCCTCATTTAGATAAGGAATACCTAGACTGCAATGCTGGGGCTGCTATGGTTGACCTTGTGGGGCAACGGCTGCATGTGTCTGGGCCTGTGCAGTGCTGTAGTCTTATAGAATGCATGAGCTAATAACCCCATAAACAAAGTGTAAAGCATTTTTTGTTGAAGCACTTTCTTCCCCATTCGCAGGCGGGACCTCCACAAGCAGGTGGATATAGTCCTTGGCCTGCCCATGGTGTCCTCCCAGGGCAACGCCTCCTTCTGGCTGGGGCTGTGCGGGGCGCTGGGGGGTGCCGATGCAAGGGAGCTGGTGCAGGAGTGGGGAGCGGGGGAGGGGAGGGAGGGGTGGGCGGAGGAGTGGAACGCGCAGCTGCTGCACAAGGTGGGTGCTGGGGACAATGTGGCTGAGAATCATACCAGTGAAGGGGGTATTTTCATGCCTGGTGTAACTAGCGGGGACCCTTGCTCGCCCGCACTGACTGCCACGCCTGTTTGTGTTACCCAAAATACAGTCCATGCCATGGGATTCCCTTTCCTACCCGCTTCCCCACACCATGCTGTGAATCGTGCACTTTGACACACACCTCCCCCCCACACACCTAACACTCATAAATATTGCTGTGGGATAGTCTTCACTCCCGCCTTACCCCCCGATTGATTGTGCGCCCCTTCACCTGCCAGCTGACTATGTGCGCATGCATTGTGCCCAACAGATGCAGGGATTCGGTGCAGCTGGGCTCCACGCCATGCCCCTCACGCCCAAAGCCAGGGGGATGACCATGCAGCTCATCAAGGAGGGGAGGTTGTGATGCAAAATAACAGAACAGGAAACATTTGAGAATTTGCTGGGACTGGGAGGGGAGCGGGGCAGCATGCGTGATGTGAATAATGCAGTGTTGTTGTTATGAGGCACACGCCTACACCCTCGTTGGCAATTGTTGGTAGCTTTCGTGTGCGCGCTCCACTACGCAGAGTGCCCGACTTAGCTCTCTTGTGATTTTTTCAGTATGCCGGTACCTTTGTGCTACACCAGATCATACTACATGGAGTGCCCAACTTGGCTCCCTTGTGACGCTTTTAATTGTGCCCCTGTGTGTGTGCTACACCAGCTCATACTAGGTGTTCCAATCCTATGCTTGGCTGGGTCGGTGCCGGCCAGCCCCCCCCTGGGCCAGCTGGAAACCCCTTCGGCAGGGCAGGCCTCTCAAATTTCTGTTTACAGTTTGTGCATGAACCTGGTCAAAATTGCAGCCCCGAGGGATCTGGATCAACAGTGTTGGCCTCGAAAATGCTGTGGTACAAAGCAAATCCACAGGGACTGAAAAATAAGTTCAGAATCCCCGGTAACCAACGAAGGTACAGACTCTGGTTGAACCCCAGTTTGCACACCTCGAACCTGTTTTAAGCTCGACGCCAGCCTCCTTTTGGAAGTTTGAATCCGCCAAATTCTCTCGTCGGATCCCTCTATTACCCAGGGATCGCACCTGGTACCGGCCGCCTTAGCCACCCATCACCAACGGGAACACAACGTCCCGAGACACATCAGATGGCGGCTCCAAACGAAGAAGCCCCAGCAGGTACGGTCATACCACGCCGGTGCTGCGCTTTCCTGTGCCAATGCCTTGTCTCTGTCTCCTTTTTGATCGGAAACGCTGCCCGATGGACGGATCGGACCCTGCCACCTGTATGCATGCATATGGCAGATAAACTTTACCTCGGCCGCACGGCGACGCTTTGTACTACGTCGTTTACTTTACGCACTGCAGTATTGAAACTGTTATCCGGTAATTATTGACGGCAGCTTACGTGCTGTGTGTGTGTATTGGGTGGTATATGCCCTCCCTGCGCTTATATGCCCTCCCAGCACAGAGGCCCCTGCTGCCTCTACGGCCTCTTGTATGCGTTTCATGTAGACACTGGTATATACTGAAAGTTTTTGAGAAGCTGTCACAGGTTCTGTACCAGTGTTATGTCAGTGGTGTGCTGTGCTGTGCTGTGTGTAGCCAGTTCCCCATTCCCCACGCACTCACCCTGTTCCTCCCCTTGGTGCAGGGGCGCAGCTGACTGCCGAGCAGCAGGAGGCGCTGATTGAGGCACTGCGGGTGGGTGACCAGGTTGGGGGTGGGGGCTGGCCAGGGTGGGGGGTGCAGACTGAAAGGGGTGGGAGTTGGTGGGTTGGGGATAGCAGAGTGTTGGTGGAGGGTGCGGGGTGTGGGGTTCAGGGTTTGCCCCTCCAACCCCTCCACCTCCCCCCGCATGGCAAGCCCAGCCCTCCTCTTTGGCGGCCACCAGGAGTGTCTCTGTCAACCCAGCTGCACTCACCCAGCAACCCAAGCTGACAGTTTTGATATATTCGGGAAATAACCTTCGCCACGTGTGTTTCAGGGCAAGCTTGGGTCCCTGTCCTTCATGCGCGAGCACCAGGAGTACCTGGCCAGCCTGCCTGCGGCGGTGCGCGGCCGTGTTGAGGCGCTGGCTGGCCTCCAGGAGCAGCACAGCGGGCTTGAGGCGCAGTTCAGGGAGGAGCAGGCGGCGCTGGAGAGGAAGTACGCAGAGCTATATGGTGAGGAGGAGGGTGTGGGTGGGTGGGGAAGGGGAGGGGGGACTGCGTTGAATAGTTTCTCATTCATAGCTATAAGCAAACCCCCTAAGCCACCCAAGTTACCTCTCCACCCCCCATGGACCCCTTGCTGGCATGCTTGCACTGAGTTTGTTAGAGGTATTGACACACCGCCGTGGCTGGGAAGGGGGGCTCCTACGCCCGCGCATGCAAATCTTAAAGCCACCCAAACTGCAACATCAGAACAACGACCATGCCAGCAACCCACCCCTTACCCGCCACTTCCTCCTCACCCGCAGCCCCGCTGTACAGCCAGCGCCGCGCCATAGTGACAGGGGAGGGGGCCGAGCAAGGGGAGGGGCCAGCGGGCATCCCTGGCTTCTGGCTCAGGGTGTTCACAAACAGCCCCGAGTTTGCGGAAATGGTGCGCACAGCATTTGCTAGAAGAGGTAGCATAGAAGAAAAGGCTGGGTGTTGTGTTCCAGCCCTAGGGGAGTGCTGTGGGGCACCATCTAAAGGAGGGTTTTGTGGCCCTTGCGCTAGAGTTGGACATTGCTGCATCAGCTCTTGATGTCCACACACTGCACAAAGTTTGTGGACATGGTAGGCCCTGGCGTACTCTAGGTTAGGGTCTTGCAGCCATGCCCTAAGGTAGGGTTTTTCCTTAGCACAACCTGCTTCTGGCTCAGAAGGTTCATCGACTGCCTGGAGACGGTGGACGCCGAGCATACCCTACATATATATATCTAGATGTGAACCCTAGCTGGAGGTGGAGGAAATAACTGGGTTCACGGTCGTTTGAGACACTAGACTGCAATCAACAACTTTAAGATTGGGAATATTAACATGCACGCGGAATGCAAGAACGTCAAATTGTTGACACACCTCTTTCCCATTCCAATGTTTGAATACCTCCCTTTTCGTTCCCCAGATCACTGAGAAGGACGAGAAGGTGCTTTCCTTCCTGACTGACGTCACCGCAGGCAGCGTGGAGGGCGAGAAGGGGTCCTTCCAGCTGACATTCGAGTTTGCAGAGAACAGCTACTTCACCAACAAAACACTGGTGAGTGCGTGCAGAAAATCTGCCAACAAAAGACCTGGTTGACCAAATCCTGCTGTTATTTGTTGAACCCTAGTTCAGCAGCGAAACCCTGATGCCTGTGTACTGGCGTGAACACAAACAACTGTGCTGGGGACAGGGGTCCCTTGCAACTGTCCGGTTTAGGAAACTGTCACTTCACCAACACATGTGATGGATGGGTGCAATGGAATACGCATGTGGGCCCAACCTTGGCGCTGGTGGCTGGCCAGTTGTCAGCCTTGCAAACCCCTGCAGGCACCGGGTGTTTCTGGTGTCCTGTATGAGTTTTGGGGGAGTCCTTTACTTTGCTGCAGCTGCTGGCATGGGAATTCTGCTTCACTTTGAAGCCCCTTTTTGAGACAAAGGTGTATCATGTGGCACGCGACGCGAAACTTGAAACCCAACCTCATGAATCAAAACATAGTTTATGTTACATAATGAATGCTTGTATTTACATGCTGCGATTGTTCACCTTTTCTGCAGACCAAGGTTTATCACATGGCGGACGACGCTTCCGAGCCCATCCTTGAGCGGATCACCGGCACCGAGATCAACTGGTTGCCCGGCAAGGACGTGACCGTCAAGGTGATGAAGAAGAAGCCAAAGAAGGCGGGGCTCAAGCCAATCATCAAGACGGAGCCATGCGAGTCATTCTTCAGATTCTTCACTCCCCCAGAGGTGGGTGGGTGGGGAGGGTGGTGCGGTGGTGGCGGCGGCGGTGGTGGGGAGGGTGGTGTGTAGGGTGGTAGCAGCGATGGTGGTGGTGGAGGATGGCGTGCCCTCCTCTACCGTGGGTACTCGCCATGGTATTGATGGTTGGTGGTGGTGGGGTATGTACTTTAAAAATGGGGTCCAGTTCTTTGTGGAAAGAATGGATAAAGGGGATACGAGAAGTGCCCTATCAATGTACTGAAGCAGGTATTTAACTCACCTGACCTTACCCCCTGCCCCCCCTTAGGTCCCCGAGGAGGGCGAGGAGATGGAGGACGAGGACATCCAGCAGCTGCAGGACATCATGGAGGAGGACTACGAGCTGGGGTGAGGGGGAAAGGGACTGACACCTGCCAAATGCCTGATGCTGGCCACAGGGGTTTTAATGAAACAAAAATATGTTGATTGTTGCATTCATGGGCTTTGGTGCACAAGGGACTTCTGTACAGCCCTTGGCTGGGATCCAGAGGAGGCATTGCTGTCGTCACTCGCTAGAACAAAGAGCTAGGGCCATGGTGCTTATCCCTGGCGCCCTTTGCTGTTGCACCAGCGAGGGTGGCTCTGCTGGCACACATGGTCGGGGACTTCGAACTTTTCCCCCTCAAAAAATCACATTGGTACCTGCTTGTTTCATTTAGTATCAGTTGTTTACCACCCCCGGTTGTTTCCCAGTGCCCTGGTGCGCGAGCGCCTTGTCCCCAACGCCCTTGGCTGGTACACTGGGGAGGCGCTGCTGGCCCACATGGAGGAGGGGTTTGATAATGACTATGATGAGGAGGACGATGACGAGGATGATGATGACGAGGATGATGAGGATGAGGACGATGACGAGGATGATGACGATGAGGTGGGGCCTGGTGGGGTGGGGTGGGGTGGGGTGGGGTGGCGGGTGCATCAGGCGTGTGACCTGGCATTGCGTAAGGACCCACATGGCTTGGCGTGGGTGGCGTCAGGGATGGGGAGGATTCTCCCACTATGGCGCTGCTGCGGGCTTGGTTATTGTGGACATGGGCAGTGCGGTGGGCTGCGCAACCTTGTCGGATGCCTTCACCCTTTTTCTGGGGTGGAGTGCTGACTCCGGTGACGTACCCATACTTTGCTTAAGGTTATTCTTGAAAGGCAGGCCTCCAAGCCTAGCACAGCTTATGAATATATGGGTGTTGGTGGGAACTCAACTAAACAAAGAAAAAGTCAGTACATACCTGCTCACCCATGCCGCTGGCTGGTTGGTTACCGCCCTGCCCGTGTGTGCAGGATGATGAGGAGGAGGAGGAGGTGCAGCCCAAGAAGGGCAGCAAGTCAAAAGGCAAGTCGAAGGTACGACGGGACGGGAATGGGCAGTAAAGCAAGGTAGTGGGTAAATATAAATTAAAGTATAAATATGTGTGGCATAGGGATATGGGCAGCAGCTGTGAACGCGGGGCGATGGCAGATCCTGCTGGGAAGTTACAAACTAGATGAGACCAAATAATTGTAAACTGAAACAGGCAAGCAATGGTCTCATAAGTAACAAGCTTGCAGTACTGAGAAAATAAATGAAATCAACCAGCTTCTGCCACATTTGCATGAACATTTGTGTCGCAAGTTTTGGCAAGTCAGCTTGGGAGGAATGCTCCCAAGAGGAACACATTTTTTTGGGAACCACGGTTGCGTATGGTTCTACCAAGCTGCGGCATTTTGTCATTTGCATGTACGTTGTTGTGCTCTTTTACCGCACACAAAGTTGTTGCCCTTGTCGTGAAGGGTACGATTTGGGCACAAGCAGGCATGGGACACTTGCAACGCTGGAGGTGTAGATCACCATTGGGGGGCATTTGTCAGCACTGGGCAGACCAGCAATGGGTGGGGATGGATTACCCATGTGATTGCAGCTACTTTACCATCATGGTTCTCTTCCTTGCAGGGCGCGGTTGACTCCCAGGAGCAGCCACCAGAGTGCAAGCAGCAGTAGGGGCCACTAGGGTTTTGAGCGGGATGCTGACCCTAGCGGAGGGTTTGGTGTGGGGCTGGGAGAGATCTTTGCGCTAAAGTTTACCCAAAGCTGGCCCTAGTGTAGGGTTTCAGCTGGGGAGGGGACTTGAGCCAGGGTTGTGGGTGTGCCATCTTTTTTAGAGTGTAGTCAATAGTATTGACAATAGTGCGTGCGTCCCTCAAGGGCGGGATGGTCAGAATTAAGATGCGCCAGAACGGTGCTTCTGAAAAGTAAGAAATTACCAAGTGGCGTATGTGCGGTGTGAAGTGCAGGTTTGCCTTTGTAAAGGTGAGCCGCTTCGGCATTATCCATCCCCGGCTTGTGACGTTCAGAAATCTGATGTGGAAGTCTGGGTGTTCTTTTTTTGTTGGATTTTGGTCTTGGTCCAGCATGCAGTTACATGATACTATGTAGTCGCAGATCGAGGGCAGCAGACAGCTGTTGTTACCACAACCAACTAGACCCAGCATTTGCAACTTGTCACAATATTCTATCAAAAAATGAGTTGCAGGTTTGTGCATACCTGAGGTTCAACAACAAGGCCGCCACAGTGACAGTGTGTACAGCTGACAGTGTGTAGCTGTAGCTTGTGGGGGTACGATTATTCCAGGGCCGCATCGTGAACAGTTCAGCCCAGTTTGCATCGGATGCCTAGATCTGAATGCACCGCCCCACCCACACAACCCACACCCGGAGACTGCGGTGCAGAGGACTGTGGAGGCATAGGGTGAAAACATATGCATCCTAGACGCCAACGTGTGCATGTTTTGAGTCCGTCCCATCTTCCTATGAAGTGTGTTGCGTGGTCCTGCCAGATCTGATCTAGATAGAACACCTTGCTGCGTCTGTTCCCACTATTTTTTTAATAAAGGTTTTGGCATGAAGGATGCATGCATGCATCGTGCTATATAGTTACCCTGTCAAACGTGATAGTGCCTATCAGCTTCCATAGTTTAGCTGGCGTGCGTATAAGTGCGTACACCGGAGCAACTTCGTGTGAAGCTTGCCCACGTATTCACGTACACTTCACCGGTCGATCGTAGGTGTGAGCAACGGTTCGCAACAACAACGGTTCGCAACACCAACATCATTGTAGTTCCAATGACACCGATGCGGGTAGACCAACAACGGCCGCAACAATTTGCAATACAGGTCTGTAACCTATCAGTCATGGTTAGAATACCAACCCACGCATATTTCCCGAAGTTTCCAGGTTGTCGCCAGTGCAGTGGAAAACGCGGCTGTTGCAAGGTATCTCTCTGACAGAGTCTCTGCACTGTACCCAATTTTCAGTCGGTGGTTTTGTTCAGTGTTCGAAACATATTGCAATTTAAACGAGCATGTCAATATACGCAATGTGGGCACACTGGTTTATTTCAGGATGAATTTAATGAAATCAATATTATTGTTTCAAGTTTTTGAAACCATGCAACCTTGTACCGAACCGACCGTTCCTGACGCGCTGTTTGTACTGTGCAGGGGACACCCTGTGGCTAGCCCACCAAGGCCAGCTTCTACCTGCCTGCAGCTGCGTAGGCGCAAGTGTGTAGCTTATACTATCCACAGCGCACTTCTCGGTTGGACGCTGATCATCAACACCATCACCAGGCTTCTTGAATAGTGGCTCTTGCTACAGCTACCATAGCTGTTGGCTTGGACCCATGGCGTCCTCCGGCCCCCCAGCGCCTCCCTCCCCAGAGCTGTCCACAGCTGCACAGGAGCTGCAACAAGAGATCCTGGCTACTGTACGGGGCAGCCTTCGCTCAGCTTCCTACAACGACGTCTCTTTCACATGCAAGGTAGGGAACATATGAGACAGCTCCTAGGAGGGCAGTGCCAATATAAACTTTAAATTGCTAACTCAAATTGAATATCTGTAACGCACCAGCCAGAGAAAAGCTGCTTAATTATTGGTACCTCAGTGCAAATGTTCATCGTCTCGCTGGATATCTAATCGTTTGTTTCCAAATTTCTGATTACGTACTATTTGCAGGATGGTGTCAAGGTGCAAGCCAACAGGGCCTTCCTGGCAGCACGGTGCCCCTGCTTTGAGCGCATGCTGTTTGGCGGCATGAGGGAGTCCCTGGCATGAGCAATATACCCCTGCCGGAGGCATCCAGCAGCGCTTTCAGCATGGTGGTGGACTTGCTGTACAAAGGGTGTGTGGACAGCATCCAGCCCAACAGCATTGCTGTAGAAGCGCATTGCCTGGCGTCGCAATATGGGATGGATGTGGTGTGCAGGGTGATTGCACTGGCTATTAAAACTCTTGTGGCACCAGCCACAGTTGGGGGTGTTTTGACAGCTTCGTTGGAGATGAAGGCAGAGCCGTTGCAGAACATTGCACTGGCAGTTATTGATACCATGGAAACCAGTGAGCTTGAGTTCACTGGGTTTTCCCTGGCAGCTGTGCAGTGGATGCTTCAAGGGGAGCATGCACACTGCTTGCGCATGACCCAGGAGCAGCTGGTGATGCTCGTCCTGCAGTGGGGTGAGGACCAGGCTGGCCACCTTGTCGATGGTTCATCAGATGATGACAATGATGTTGATGATGATGATGATGACGAGGACGAGGATTCTGCCAGCGATCCGCATTCAGCATATGAGCCACGATCTGCTATGGCGCGACTGCTGCAGCCCCTGTGGGACCTGATAGACTTTGCACAAGTGCAGCCACAGGTGGTGGCGGAGCAGCTGGAAGCAAAGGGCCTCCTGAGCCACAAGCAGCTGCTGCGCGCATACAAGCAGCAGGCAATGGTGCACAGTGTGGAGGATATCCTGGGCAAAGACGCTTTGGTGAGCAGCTAGGCGAGTCCAATAAATGTGGCTGTGGCTCTGGTGCACCAGGCGCCTTCTGCACCGTACTGCTCAGCCAGGGCAAGGCGCGGCATCACAAGCGGTGTGCATGCCTGGGAGTGCACCTTCAAGCTGGACTCCAACTACTCAACCTCAAAAGACACTAAAAACTTGCCCAAGGCAGAAAACCAGCTGCTATGTGTTGGCCTTGTTTACAATGATGCTGCCAGCATGCACGTTTTTCTTCCAGGTGCTGCTGGGTCCTTGATGATGTGCAGCAATGGCACACTGTGGATTGATGACGAGGAATCGGAAAGCTGCCTGGGCAAGTGGTCACCCTCCTGCAAGGTGGTGATGGTTGTGGACATGACCAGCCGACAGCTTTTTGCTCGGCTTGGTGACAACGGGTCTTTACTATCACAAATCAGGGGTTTGCCACGCACCATGTACCCCGCAGTCAGCCTGAATTAACCTGGAGCTGTGGCGTCTTTGCGACGCATTCCTGTGACCAAAGAGATGGTCACGGACATACAGGCAGCCGTCGCACGTCAAAAGAAAGAATCTCTTCCTTGAAGGCAGCAGCACGCGCTGGGTTAAGCTGCAAGGTGTTTCAGCTTAGGATTATTATTCGTTGTTATTGCTGTTAAATACAATGCTTTGTCCAGTCATAATGATTTGCCTTCAAATACAGTGTCAGGCAAAACTGCTTGGGGGACTAGTGTCAAGTTGAACTGGTTTTGGAGCTAAATGAAGATTAGCACATACAGATCTTTTGTTCGGTTCTTGTCGATTCTGATAATAATGTTGTGCAAAAATTGGTTACGCCAATGTGTTAAATTAAATGCAGTAATTACTCATGATCTCAGAGTACCAGTAGCTTTCGGTACACTGGAATCCTCTAATTATTATAATGCGCTAGTGAGGTGCGAAGCCCGAGCGTTAGCTACTTATTGGTACCAACCCGTTGACATGCAATGGTCCACTAACTAGTGTCTAAGGCAAGAAAAAGACAAAGAAATTAAGGGAACGCGCAAAGGCGGAGTTAAGGGGCGCCACTGGCTCGCACCAGGGCACCGACCAGCCAGGACAGCAACGTTCAACGCACGAAGTTCAACAAAGTACTTCCAGGCTAGTTGAAGTTCAGCAAAGTACTTGAGGCTCAGCCTAGGCTAGGAGCTGCGCAGCGCTAACGCAAGCTTGTTTGACTTAATTATATTTTAACTTAAACTTTACCTTTAACTTAGACTTTAAGTTGAACTTTAACTTTAACGGTTTGCTGCGCTAGCGCATTGCGTGCCAAGCTTGTTGGGCTAGGTTAATTAGGTAGATGCAGCGGTCCGGTGGCAGGTCTTGTTGAGTTCAATTCCTGGAACAGGCTTTAAATTAAATTTGATCAACAATCTCCCATACACGAATAACGGGAAGTGAGTGAGTCATTATTACAGTATTGAGTCATGACATTGTGGACTTAGTGTCCCAAATGTGTGCCCTTCAGAGGCTGCCCACGATCCTCTTGGCAATGCCGCACACGACCAATTGGCAGTAAGCCCGGGCGCTGGGCTGAGGATGCCCATTTTTCCCCTCGGGTGTTGATTTATATGACACATGTGCAGGGACCATTCTTTAACCAACGCATTGGGGAAATCCCCGGAAGCGTAGTACTTTACTTTTTTTTTTTCTTTTTTGCAGGGACCATATGTATTGCAGGGACCAGGGTGACCCATCAGTCCCAGGGCCTGCAGGCTCCGAGCCTAGCGCCCATGTCAAACTTGCCACTTATCTTGCATAATATGGGGGCATATTATGCATGCTACTACCGGGTTTGCTATTCAATAGTGAGTCCCAGTTCACATGGCCCTGTCCCCGAAACAGGGAAACTGCGGCAGTCCGCCCTGCATAATATTTGTCCACAATGATTCACTGTTGCACAACAGTTGGCAACTCTTTTATGGTCTATAATGGGTTGTCACACTGCAATCTTGCTGTTAAAAGGGGCCGGTGGCAGCGCACAGCAACTATTGAGGCATGGGCACTACCGTACCATCAAGAAGCTGGGTACACACCGCTGCAGATCACCCCAGTTTCTCGATCCGATTTAGAAGGAACAGACCTTTAATGCGAACAATGCATGATGTATGACAATGAAAGCAGCATGCTGCTATGCGGCGGATGTGATCGTGGATACCACTCCTTCTGTCTACACCCACCTATTGAGGGTGACGCACCTGACAACTGGTATTGCCCAGTGTGCACTAACCAACACCCACCCAGCTGTACTCAACACAGAGACAACCCTGACTTCATGCCTTCAGCTTGGACATCACATATTATTGACATGGATCACATGATTGAAGTAGAATGGCAGCCATCTTACGAAGCTGCTGAACACCTATTTGAACAAGGATTACACCACCTGATTGACTCATACTGGAGAGTGCAACAGAACTTCTGTGACAGGCAAGCAACGACCCCTGGCCTCACAGAGAGGACAATCATCTCACCAATCTAGCAAAGCAAGGAATGATGAGCACAACTACGCTAGAAGACACGTCAAGCATGTGGCCCAGCACCATTGGCCAAACAATCCGGAAAAAACTTAATATAAAAAGACACAGAGTGGATCCACACACGGACATTATTCCCCCACTGCAATTCCACATTGAAATCAGGAGTGTTCTATCCCAGCGGGACAAAGAC
>JAULBX010027617.1:0-35507 GCA_032358255.1 Heterotrichella gracilis
GCCATCTACCTTGTAAGCAATAGCAATGCCAAGGTCCTGCACAACCTCAAGCACTTGCCTTGCCACCGTGTCTACCACTACTTAAGAGAGGGCAACTACCTAAGAGAGGTAATGTGCATGGAAGGTTTTAGGGAGCCCTTTCTGAAATGCATGCATATGTATCGTGCCATGCAGCGTGGGCGTTGCATATTCCTAACACCCACTTTGGTGCTGTGCCCTATGCGCAGGGTCGCTGGTTCAGTGACGCAGCGCAGGTCACCCAGGAGTGCATCGCCATGCTGCAGCAGCTGCCCATATTCGAGGTTGCAGGGGCGGGCGCAGACGAGGCTGCGTTTGTTGACCTCACCTCGGAGCGCTTCATCGCCCCACAGGATGTGCCAGGGGCAGTGCTGGGCAGTGGGTTCATCAAGGTGGGGGTCAGTGTTTTGGAAGCAGGATCTCAGGCCAACAGCAGGGTTGCAGTGTGTAATGTGATCTCAAATCTGCATGAATGTGATCCCATGCGGGGTGGCAGGGCGCCACATTGAGTTTCTGGTCTTGTTTTTGCCACCATTGGCAACCATTGTTAATGTGGAAAACTGCCTGCACGCTGGCTTATACCGCACTATGTCATCCTCGCGCCTGAACGCACCCCTTTTCTATCAATTCCTGCCGAAGACCCCTGCATTGACGCATCGTGCAAACTGCCCCTCCACAGGTGTCCTCAGACACCGAGGCGCAGCTGCTGACCACCTGGCTGGGGGTTGCCCAGCTGACCAGGGCGCAGTTTCTGACGGGGCACCTGCTGCCACGTGTCGCGCAGCTGGAGCCCCTGGCGCGCGAGAAGGTGATGGTGGAGCTGGTGGGGCGCCTGGAGGAGGTGGAGCGGGAGGTGCCGGACATCGCGCACACGCTGGGGCAGGTGGGTGGATGGATGATGGATGCGGGTTAAGGTTGGGGGTGGCTGTAGACGCAATGGGTAGGGGCAGCCTTGTGGACATACCCTCAACAATTTTCTTCTGGTCTTGAGAAAGGGACTGGGAATGGTTAGGCATGACAGTTGGCCGGACAGGCAAATTTTGTAACTCCTTGCTGGATATGGCATGCATGTTGAATATAATCATGTGGTCAATGAGTACACCAGGTTGTCTGTCCTTAAGCGGCTGCAAACCACGCATCACCCATGCGCAGGTGGCCTTTATCCCCACACCATCCGGCGCGGTGCTGCCCCCCTGCCAGCTGTACGATCCCCGCAATGGCGAGCTGCGGGACCTGCTGGATGCTGACGTCAGCTTCCCCAGTGCCCGCTATGCTGACGATGACGCCATGCTGGACTCCCTGGTGCACCTGGGGCTCAAAACTCACGTGTCTGCCGCGGCGTTGCTGGATGCGGCGCGGGGCATTGCTCAGGCTGTGGAGTTAGGGGAGGAGGGTGATGCGCTGAAGCTGAAGAGGAGGGCGTATGCGCTGCTTGCACAGCTCAACACCGCTGCAAGGATAGGTAATCAATCATCCTCACAGTCACTGGCCGTCTTTCGGCAGGATGCATCTGAGTTTAAAAGGTTTTGGTTTCACCATTGGTTTCACCATTGTCAGCTTTCATGCCTCTCAATCAGGCATTTGGCTGCCATATCAGTGCCTCATGAAGCTGCTGGCTACCCTCTGGTGGGGCCATGTATGTATTTGCATGATTGGAAACCAGCAGCTGTGCAAATGTGTTCCACCAGTCATGGAGCTTAAGGGGCGCTATACACACACCAGCACTCCTCTTCCCCACCTCCACAGGCCTGCGCCACAACCCCGGCCTCACCCCCCTCCCAGACGACCTCTTCTGGCGCACCATCGCCACCACGTGCTGGTGCCCAGTGCTCACTCAGCCGCCCTCCCCCGGCCTGCCCTGGGCGCCCGCACCAGCCGCCTACGCCCCGCCTCGCTCGGTGCGCCTCAAGGCCGATGCCTGGCTGGTTTCGGCCTCTTTGAGGCTGCTGGATGGCAACTGCAGCGGGGAGCTTGCGGGTGTGGTGGGGTGGGGCGAGGCCCCTGCCGTGCAGGTGCTGGCGGCGCAGCTGCTGGAGCTGGGCAAGGTGCATGGCGTGGGGCAGATGGGTGGTGGTGGGTGGTGTGCTGTGATGGGTGGAGTGGTGGGTGGCAGCGCAGGGATTGCATGGGCGCTCTAGTGGGTGGGTGGGAGGTGGCAAAATCCGAAACATTTGCTAATGGGGATGTTTTTTTGGGGAAGCGACATGTAAGCGCACATGATATGAATCGCTTGGATGCATGCATATCCACTGTAGCTGCCCAAATGAGCATATTCGCCTGCTATGGCAGGTAAGCGGCATGGCACGGTGGACATAGCCAACGGTGCACAATCTGTTGCAGGTGGAGGATGAGGCAGTGCTGTCAGCGCTGGCATCCAATGTGCCTCGCCTGTACGAGCTGATGTCAGCGGCGGAAGGCTCGCCGCACGCCGACATTGTGCGGGTCATGCTTGAGGGCAGCAGCTGCGTGTGGGTGGGCAATGGGTTTGCAGCTGCCGCGCAATCCTCCCTCACATCGACGCATGACTTCAGGTACCCAAATGTGATCATTGGCCAACTATTATCCCATTCTTTATCAGTTAGCAAGTATATAATACCATATATTATCAGTTAGTAAGTGCAGGCGCACTGGTGCAGCTGGTGAAATTAGCAAAATCGGTGTGTTTGGCAGCAGCAAAGTACAACCCAAACTGACAGGATCATCCACCACATATAAGCAAACGCCCTTTTGTAGCTGGGCAACGGCATTACATGGTGTGCGATCCCCGAATTCCTCTCACCTTGCCCCATCCCCACCGCAGGCCTTACCTGCACACCATCCCCGCCTCCCTGCACCCCTACTTGCCCCTGCTGCATCTGCTGGGGGTGGAGGAGGGGCTGACCTGGCAGCACTGCGTGAGGGGCCTGCAGGCAATGGCGCAGGACCAGGGAGGGGAGCCGCTGGGGGAGGACCAGGTGAGGGATGCAAGGGGAGAAACAGAGAAGAAAGCGCATGTGCGTATGGTAGTGTGACATTGCTTCTGTGTGTGTCACCTGCCCAAATAGTGGCACTCCAGTGGTCACAAAGTCACATATTTGTTCCGGTACTGGATGTCGTTTGGAGGTTATATAACTGTTATTTAAAATTAGAATTATGTTTGTAAGCATCACATACATGCACGCTGAAGGTGCTATGGTGCCCTACAACCCTGTTTGCAGGTTGAGATGGCGGTGCAGCTGGCAGAGAGCCTGGTGTTCCTGCACCCCGGTGGCCCCCGTGTAGCCGACCGCGTGCCGCTGCCTGATGCGGGCGGAGTGATGACGGACGCCTCTGGCCTGTACTTCAACGATGCGCAGTGGCTGGAGGACACGCGCGTGCGCCTGGCCCACCCTGCGCTGCCGTTGCACCTGGCCGAGGCGCTGGGGGTACAGTCCCTGAGGTACCACCACCAGGTGAGGATAGGCGTGGGTTGGCGGGAACAGAAGGGTGGGTTGGAGCAATTTCGTTACAAGTATTTGGATGAATGGCAGCATATATTAACTATAATTGAGCTTTCATCATCGTGTGTGATTCTGAATTTGAAGGTTTTTCATCCAAGAGCTTCTAAGACCCCACTCATCCATCCTCCTTGCAGGTCAACACGCAGATGACCCACACCCTCCCCTGCCCACCTGCTCCACTCCTTGCCAAGCTCCTGCAGCTGCAGCACGACTCGGCTGCCACCACCCTGTTTGACATTGCTGAGCTGGCAGACGCGGCAGGGGGCGAGGTGCTTGAGGTGACGCTAGATATGCGCTGCCACCCCGCGCAGTCGCTGCTGCACCCGGGGCTGGCGCGGCTGCAGGGGCCGGCCATATGTGTGTGGGTGCCAGGTGGGTGGTCGCAAGATATATTACAAATCATAGCAATCATAGTTTTTTATCAGGAGGACTTTAATATATCACGTGATATATAAAAGTCCTCCTTTTTACTTTTGGTTTCATGACACATTTTTGACAATGTGGGTACAGCAGGTCCAGTATGGATTGCTGAGATTGGGTCGCACTGCAGTAGGTGTCTCGCATGCTGGCTAGCTTCAATGGGTTGTGCCCTAGCCATGTCATGTTCTTGTCCTTGAAGAAGTTCTCACTGCACATGCAACCATGATGCCACCCTACAAATGCATTGATACGAGCTGCCACTGTATGGAATGGGAGGGCACCCCTCATCTTCGTGCATACTGATGGCCGCCCGCAATCCTCCTTCATGCCCAGGTATTGTGCTGACCAGTGAGGAGTTGTGCCAGCTCCAGAGCCCCCCCAGCCCTTTCAAGCTGAGCGGCACCACCTGCCACTACGGCAATGGCCTGCTCAACGCATACAACCTCACGGATGTGCCGATGGTGGTCACAGGTGAGGGGACACCTGGGGGGATGGGGATGGAGTTGGGGGCTGATCCTGAAGATGTGATGTTGTGCTACCCTTTCTCTCACAATGTAGATTGCTGTTGATTTTGTAAGTGTAGGTATGTGGCTGGCATTAGAATTGGTGATTCGCAGTTGACCTTGTGTCACATGGTTTTGGTGTGGGGAAACAGATGATTTTGGTAGGGATAACAATGGACAGAAGGGCAATGCCCTTTTCTTCGCTCAATCCGCTTCCTTAACCAACGCGCCTGTTCAAGGCTGCGTAGATATTTATGTATTTATTTTGATTTATTTTGATTTTGGTGTCGCATCTCACACCTCATATGGGCTGTGGTACAGGTGATAGCCTGTACATGTGGGACCCATGTGGCACGCACATAGCATCGGGCAGGCCCGGGGCACCCGCCAAGTCCTCCGCCAAGCAGTACCGCCACGTGGGCTCCGACCTCCCCACGCGCTTTTCTGACCAGTTTTCCCCCTGGTCCTTTGCCCACATGGACCCCACCCGCCACTGCAACGGCATAATGATCCGGCTGGCGCTGCGAGACACTCTACTGCCAGGCGATGGAGGCGTTTCACAGGTAGTGTCGGTCACATGGGCAGTAGATGGCTCCATCTACTGCCCATGAATACATGAATGTTTCGTGTTATGTATTGCAGTGTGGGTATCCTACAAGCACAAAATTCTACTAAAGTCCTGTTAGGGTTTAGGGTTTACTCCTCCGTAATATCCATCAACTGACACATGGCACTGTGGTGTATAAGATTGCGCAACGTTTTCTGCTGTTCATACATGGCTACATGCCCCCGCACCGCACGTAGCTGCGCCCAGGCCACTGCATCTAGCACCGACCCCCGTGACTTGTATCGCAGCGCGTGCACACCATTGAGGATGCACAGAATGCGCTGGACGCGTTTTCTCGCCATGTGGGCCGAGCACTGCTGTTCATGACCCACCTGCACACCGTGCGTGTCATACAATGGGCTGAAGATGCTACCGCCCCCACCCCGGTGTCAGAGGTGGTTCTGGCCACGCGTGGGGCTGGGCAGCGGGCGGTGGTGGAGGAGCGGGAATGGCGGCGAGCATCAGGTACAGAGGGGTTGTGGTGGGCGGAGGCATCTGTTGTGGTCTTGCTTGCCATGTTGTGGTGGGCACTTGAGATTGGTGCTCCGTAGTTGGATGCAGGGCGTTGTTATAGGGCTGAATGACGCTAGACATCTATTCTTGTCTGCTGTTCCGCCGAAAATTGTTTGAAATGCTTGGATTTGCAATAACTGTGCCTGCTGTCAGTCCCGAGTTTCAGTCCCATACCATGTGTGCACCACGCAGGGATCATGGGCTTCACCAAATCCCTGATGAAGGGCCGGTCCCCGGACGTGCTCAAAGCCCTGGACATGACCCTCCACTCGCAGACAGCCGATGGCCAGGTCAGCACGCAGCGCTGGCTGGTCAGCCTGTGTGCGGGGGCAGGAGCCACCCGGGACATGGCAATGGATAAGCGCTATGTGCAGTTCCAGCTCAGCCCTGTGGCTGGGGTGGCGTTCTGTGTGGATTCAACAGGCGGGAGGCTGGAAACGCAGCCAGCGGCGGGCGTGTTTGGCCCGCTGCCCTTGACACCCCACGGTGCGATAGTGGCAGAGGGTGCCCCTGGGGCGTCGGGGTCTTCAGAGGCAGCGGCGGATGTCGCGCTGGGTGGGTTTGAGTGCCTGCCGTTCTTGGTGGGTGGCCACTTTGCGCTGGCTCGACAAGGTGGGCGCACGCCTTTCCCTCAGCTGCCGCAGCAGCCCCACCATCAGCAGGAGGGAGGCGGTATGCAGGTATGCATGTTGAAAATTATAAATCAAAAGCTTAATCGTTCTTTCGAATCATAATTTTATAAATCAGAGGGTCAGCGGTATTTCGCACTTCGGCAGGTCCACAGTGTACAGCTGCATAAGTTCTGACGTGGTCCACAAAACATATCGGATTGAACTGACGGGAACCCTGCCATTTACCATTGCCGCATGGTCGATACGGCAGCTAGCATCCAGCTCCTTGCATTACAGCAATGCGGGTGGTAGACCCCCATGAGTTGACATCGCCCTCTGTTCCCACAGGCTGCTGAGCGCCTTACACCCGACGGCGTGCGCTTGGCCTTCAACAGCGAGCTCCTGCACTGCGCTGCAGCGGCCTGGCAGCACGGTTTTGACGCCCTGCGCGACCGCCATGGGCAGCAGCCCTGCACCGCGCTCTACTCCCTCATGCCCGATGCTGCCGTGCTGCTGCTCCAGGCACCTGGGTCACCCGCAGCCAAGCTGTGCCGCATGGTGGGTGGGCATGCACCTACATGGCATGCTAATCAGGCTTTTGGCATATAAGCCTTTCTCGACATTGTTTGTAATTGAGTTAAAAATCAGTAAGGTGTCCTTGGGTTTGGCATTTTTACCTGGATCTGCATCAGATGCAATACCGGTGCACGTACTGCTCTTAGGGAAGGACCGCATCGCGTTTGAATTTTTATAATTGCATTTCGTGCTATTAATCATATTCTAATTCATGTTTATTGCATTTTTTGCCCCGCATTGGGCTAAACATGCGCTCCACGCCCTGGCGCAGATCTACTTGGCGGCCTCCCAGCGCGCCATGTGGCAGTTGCGCAGCCTTGCCTTTGTCCCATTGGCCGATGGCTGCTTCCTGCAGCCCTCCGCCGAGGGCGAGGTGGGCGGCGCAGCACAGTCCTTCATGCACCGCCACCTGCCGCTGTTTGACGCCCCATGGCACATCAAGCTGGCGCTGGATGCGTGTGGGGTGAAGGACACGCGCCATGTGACGCCGGCTACTGTCAGGTGGGTGGGCGTAGGCACTCAAACGGATACACATGTGGATGTTCGAGTGGATGTGATTCACACAAGTATTCTCCCCCCTGGCAGGCTGCGGGTGGGAGGGAAAAGAGGAGGTCAATTGAGGAGGAAATGGGTGAAGATGAACCTGATGAAAAGGCTGTCTGCTAAACCTGCTGCACTGCTGGGATCCATGCAGCAGAAGCCCTTTGTAGGTGCTTCCTTACTACGGTAACTGAGTAGATTAACTTGCTTGCATTCAGGCTGCTGGTGAAGCGCGTGTTCCGCTCCCCCGAGGCCATAGCCGCTATCAGTGTGCAGGAGGCGGTGGACCTCATGCACTTCTGCTTTACTGACCTGCGGGGGCAGCAGGGGGAGCAGCAGGGCGGGGAACGGGGAGGAGAGACCGGCACCAGGGCGCAGGCGGCGGGGCCAGCTGTAGGCCAGGCAGGGGCGGGTGGCGGGGAGGTGGTCAACGCGTTTGGCTTCAGCGTGAATGTGCAGGTATGACGCATGGTCGGGCATTAATGCACAATGTTTACCTGACCACTTGCAGCTACTGACTACACCACCTGCCTTCCATGGTCAAGGGGATGCAATTTGGTTGAGGCGCAAATGTTGGTTTGAATCTTGGTACATGTCTGAAGTGTTTCTTCAAGTAGAAACTCGATTTAGAATATTGTATTCCAAGCGGATGTGCACCCACCCTGCAGGAGCTTGTGAACAGCGTGCGCGGCGCAATGGGCATGGACGAGGTGGCCATGGCATCAATCATGCCTGCACTCAACTCCATACAGCTGCCGACAGACGCCGCACCCCCGCCACAGCCCCAACCACCAACCTACAACGAGGCAGCCATCAGGGAGTGCATCGGCCTCCCCATCCCCACCGCCGGGGGCCGAATACTCACCCTGGGCAGCCGCAAGCTGCTCGTGTGGCCGGCGGGCGCCTCCCCTGCACCGCCGACCCTCATGGCGGGTGTACCCCCCCTGCTGGAGGAGTTTGTGCACCCTGATGCGGTGCAGCGGTGCGGGGATCTCCTCCTCGCACCTGAGCTGGCAGGGCCCCTGAAGCTGCAGGCATATGGGCTTGCTGACGTGGCGCACCAGCTGGGCAGCCTGCTGCCGGCCCATTGGTCGCCCAGCAACCTGCAGCGCCTGGCGCAGTTTGCTGGCACCGGGCACGCGGGATCCATGCCGATGGCTGTGCCCTGGGCAGATGGCAGCAAGGTGAGGCACACATGCTGATTTGATGCAGATTTGGGAGTGCCTCTGTGAGTGCTTCCAGGCTCCGCATGACATTGTGCCGCTGTTCCAATTAAGCGACGCTTCTCACTGCGCGTATAAGCCTGTGGCGTAGCAAGCACACATTGTAACGCATTGCAGTGCATATTCACCTGGCCATTGAGTGAGCATGCATTCAGCCATTTAATTTTCCGCCTCCTGCGCAGGTTGTCAGCATCGCATGGTTGTACGCACCTTAAACCCTAATGACCACTGCTTGCAGGGTGGCCCTACTCCGGCCTGGCTTTACCAGCTGTGGGTGCTGGTGCTGTCCATGGAACCAGCTGGCGCACCCACATGGGACCAGCTGGACACGTGGCCGCTGCTGCCTGCGGCCAATGGAGACATGTACAGGCTGGCGCACAGGGACCTGATGCTGGCGCTGCCGCAAGGGAAAGTAATGGAGGTGGTGGCGGAAGATGGGGTGGCAGAGGAGGAGGGGAGCGCGAGTGAGCAGGAGGTGGAGGAGGGTGAGTATGTAATTTAGATTGTGCAGATTTAAATGTCGGGTGTCTGCTGCACTGCTGACCTGCAGTATGCTGTTTGTAACATTTGCACTTTGCGAAGTGTGAAAAAGTGACAGTACGCACAAGTTATCTAGTTTTTATTTTTTCCTTGCGCTGACCAAGCTGGCCCCTAATGTAGGCACTGGAGAAGAAAGCGCTTCAGACCCTGGGCACATCCCCACACCCCCACAGTCTCCTCGCGTCTCCCTCGAGACCCAGCACACCCCAGCGCCTCCAGAGCGTACCTCCCTGCCGGGCCCCACTGACCTCCTCCCCGCACCATGGTCTACCTTACTCCCCTTGCTGCTGAAGCTGGAGGTGCCCCTGCTTGACTGGCGCTTTGCGTGCTGTGCGCCGCTGGTGACCCCTGATGGGGGCTTGCAGGTGCAGGACGTGGTGCTGAAGAAAATGCGGTTGGCCAAGGAAGCAAAGCTGCTCAAGGTGAATGGAGGGGGCGGTTGTGAACGGATTTGGTTATTTACTGAAGCACCGGAATTGGTTCACACTTGTTACTTTTAGATCCTCCTACGAATTAGGCCTTTGATTGGGCCCATGCATTGGTCCAGCAGTACCATGCATGTTGTGTATTTACAGACCCTTCGGTGCGGTGGGTTTGCAATGCTGGCGGTACATTAAACTGCCATGCACAATCGACTCCCAACCCCTTTCTTTTCCCTCCCAGGTTGACACCCTGTCGCCCCCTGACCTCCGCCACCTGTTCACCTTCTTCGCCACCGCGCTGCCAGCTGGCACTGTCCCTGCTGACATGGGGTTCATGCGCGCTCTGCCCATGTGGCCGTGTGCATCGGGCGGTTGCGTGGCACTGGAGCAGCTGCCTAGGGCCGCCACCTGTGCGCCAGAGGTGGTGCAGCGGGTGGCAGGAGGGGGGCACAGCCTGCCAAAGGAGCTGCAGGTGGGGGTCAGTGCCTGTGAAATGCTTGTGGGTTTGCGGCTGGTATGTGGTGCTGGTATGTGGTGCTGGCCACGCGTTTGCCTGGATTAGATGTAGGGCTGCCTTTGGGATCTGTAATCCATAATATGCACAAAAAACGTTTTGGCTGCTCTTTGTAAGGTGCAGTTTGCAATTGTTTTCGTTTGAAGTTTGGTTGTAGGAAGAATTGTTTTGTGAGGCAGTCCATCCCCAAGTACATGTGGTGGCCCTGTCCAGGATTCCCTCCTAGAGCACCATCCCTCCTTCCTCCCCCTGTACCGCCAGCTGAAGGTGGTGGTGCTGGACGAGGCGGCGCTGGTGGTGCGGCTGCTGCGCATGGACCCAGGCACATCAGCGCCCATGTGGGCCGCCACGCTGGCGTACGTGCGAGACAACTGGCGGACGCTGGAGGGCAAGCAGGAGGTGGTGGCGGCGCTGTCCGAGACCGCATTTGTGGGTGCAGGTGGGGAGAGGGGTTGAATAGGCTTGCACAACGGGGCTGCTTTCAGGCTTGCATGGGAGGGGTCGGCGGGGGCGTCTTGACCTCATGGGTAGTCCTGTTCTCGGGGTCTCGCTTACTGCTTTTCTTGCAATGCTTTACAACAGTATGTGGCTCACATGCTGCATTGGTGGTATTGGATGCTCATGGATGTCGCACCTCCCACCCAGGCCTTGGCCCAGGCAAGCTGTGCACGCCCTCCCAGCTGTACGACCCACATCATGCGCTGCTGGGGAGGGTCTTCAAGGGGGACGCAGTGTTCCCAGTGGGCGAGTATGCAGCTGATCCGTGGCTGAAGGTAAGGAAATGCCTGGCCAAGCCAACACACTCCTCTTGGGCATGGCCATGTGCAGCAAAGTTTGACATGCAATTGTGATGGCACACAATGGCTTACTTTGAAGGCTGTTACATGAGCACGAGAGCCTGTAGCGCGCATACTTCATCTCTTACATGGTTAGCTGTGTATCCCCTCATGTTCATTTATTCACCCTGCAGGTCTTGCCCCTGTTGATTGGCATTATAGGCCCCCTGGTTGTGAAGGGCCCTGTAGGCTGCCTGCGAGCTCACTGGATTTGCCCTTGTGTTGATTAATTTTACCCTGCAGATATTTTGCCCTGCTGGTCCCTTGCTAGCTCGCTGAACTTACCCTCGTATTCATTCATGCGCCACCCACCCTGCAGGTCTTGCGCCCTGCTGGTCTGCGTTCAGACATCAACCAGGACCTGTTCTTGGAGTGTGCCCAGCGCCTGGCGGAGCGCTGGCAGGCAACTGCAGGGCCCTCCGGCACAGCCCTGCAGCCCGGGGATGCCGGCCAGCAGGTTTGGGATACCGCGCTGGACCTGGCTCGCTACATGGTTGAGCACTGCGGTCAGCTACATGCGAGTGCGTTTTGGGAGCGGCTGGGGGCGGTGGCGTGGGTGCCGGCATCGCAGGTGAGCTGGATTGCAGGTTGCGGGGCATCATCTGCCTGCTGGCAATCTGACTTGCTGTCAAGCAAAGGCTTTATCACCTTGCAGAATGCATGTGCATACATCTGGGGAGGCAGGGGCGCAGCATACCCAACCGTGCACCCCCATCGATATACCTACGTGTGGATGCCAGTGTAGATGCTTGCTACCGGAAGTCTTAACAATTTTTTGCAAACCCTAGCCAAACGTCTGTGGCCGTTGCCTCTCCAGGGCCTGCCCGGCAGCAGTACCCGTGTGAATGTGCTGACCAGCTACCGCCAGGTGGCATTGCCCAAGGACTGGCACCTGGCGTGGAGCGTGCTGCCCATCCTGCACGACTCTGCCCTGCCACCGCACTTCACATGGACCCCGCTGGGCCTGCGCTCCCCGCCAGTGTTTGGCACACTGGCGCAGCACTTGCACAAGGTAGGCACAAACAGAAGTTGCAAACAAGGAAGCAAGCACCGCCACATCTTACCATCCTGCATTTGCTTGAAACACCACGATTGCAGCACTCAATGCCGTACACCTGAGTGGGACCACCTGCCTGAGCTGCCACCCATCCTGCAGCCCACACCACATTGTCGTAAACTGCAGTTTTGCTCTCTGCATTCGCCACCCATGACCCCTTCCCCTTGCAGGTTGGTGAGCGCGGCGGGGACACGCTGCTGTCCGCCTGGCCGCGCGGCGCCCCCTCCCCCGATGCCACCTTCGCCCTGGTTCTGGCACACCTGCAGGCGGAGGGCCTGTCCCCAGCGCAGCGCACGCGCCTGGCGGGGGCTGCCTTCATCCCAGTGGCCAACGCCACCCGCCTTGTGCCGCCCGCCAGCCTGTACGCGAGGCTGCGGGAGGACCTGGCGCCGCTTGCGTTTGAGGTGCGGTGCTGGCTGGGCGGGAGGCTGAATGGGCCTGCTGTTAAGCTTTGCAGATGCTGTTTAGCAGGGGCGGGGATGTCCATAATGGATACCACAGTCCATGCACATGCCAAGCTCAGCAGGATGATAGCGGTGCACTTTTTACTATTTTGTATGTGTAGAAATTAATCAATATGATTATATATATGTAAAGAAAGGGTAATTATATGATATTTCATTACAGTTTTAGTATTAGCTCAGCATGATTTCCGTGTACAGGACTCTTGCTGACGTCCGGCCTCCTCCCACCCCCCACAGGTGCCCATCGCCTTCACCCCGCACATGGCCATCCTCCAGGAGCTGGGCATGCGCCCCTCGCCGCGCGCCCAGGACCTGCTGCGCATGCTCACCCACCTGGCCACCGCCCGCGCCAGGCGCCCCCTCAACGTCAACGAGCTGCGCGCCGCGCTGGCCCTGCTGCGCATGCTGAGCAGCGACTCGCAGCTGGCGGCTGATCCCGAGCTGGTCAGGGCCAGGGATGCGGGCGTGGTGCTGGTGCCGTCCATGACGGGGGTGGTGGTGCCGGCGAGGGAGTGCGCGCATGCGCTGAGCGCAGACACCGTACTGCTCAACAGGTGGGCAAGGGCATGGCAGGGGTGCTGGTGTGCACTCGGCCAAGGATAATATGAGGACCTATTAATATCGTATTGCCCTTGACGTGGCATAAACATGGGATCTGTCGCATTGTGGAAATTTGCCTTAAAATGTTTGAACCCTTTCAGGGGGTTGCACAGGAGCGAAATATGGTTTTTTGTTTGTTGACGGCTTGGTGGGGGTGGCATTTGCAGGGTTGATCCGGCAAAGGTCAAGCTGGCCCACCCCAAGCTTTCCGCGCAAATCTGCAAATTCTTTAACATCCCTCCCCTGGAGGACGTCGTCCACGAGGTCCTGGATCCCACGCAGCCCCTGGAACCCTTGGACCAAATCCAGGGCCTCAGCGCCCAGCAGCTATCCCAGCAGATCCTCAGCAGCCCCGAGCTGGCCCACGCTGTGCACGCCGTGGTCCAGCAGTACAGCAAGAGCATCGCGGTGCTCCAGGGGATCGGCGTGCGCCACGTGGCCCAGGCGCTGGCGGAGGCCGGCCAGAAGCTTCAGCTGGTGAGGCGCTGCTTCACGCGGGTGGTGACGCGCAAGGGCGGGGCGGACGTCACGCGCGCAGACACCGCCTTCCAGGTGTACGAGTTCATGTGCAGCGATACAGGCAGGCTGTACATTGCGGATCCGCCGCCAGGGGTCCCGCTGGCCTCGCTGCTGGCGCGGGCAGTCAGCCGCCTGCTGCGCTCGCCGGTGGTCCTCCCCTTGGATTCGCTGCTGTTCTGCCCCTTCCAGCAGCTGTCGCTGCTGCAGGTATGCGGCTGCGCCCTTGCAATGCATGCCCAACTTGCGGGCGCCACGGGGATCTGCATGCTTGGCGCTGTGTGTCAAGTTCATGCCGCTATGTGCCAAGTCTATGTTGCTGTGTGCCAAGTTCATGCAACATTGCCATCTGTCCAGCTGCTCCCTTCACAGGGCTGTTTCATTACCTTTCAGCAATTCTCACTCTGGCTGCCTTTCCCCACAGGCCACCCTGGGCTATGTGACCGCGGCGTCCGATGCCACTGGCAGTGCCGCTGAGCTGGCACGTGCTGAGGCCGCTGGGGACCTGGGGCAGGAGCTGCTGCCCGCGGACGCTTCGCTGGTGCAGCTGAGGCCACTCAGACCGTATGCAGCCGGTAGGTGCCTGCACATGAGGTTACTGCACAATCACCCCAATTGAGTGATGAACCTGTGCTGGTGCCCCCAGGTGCCGTGGCGCCAGCGACAGTGACAATCGGGGTTGAGCTGGGGAAACGCCTGCAAGCCCCATGAGCATCAACCCACTGCACCTTCACTGTACACAACCTCTGCTGGCGGCACATCTAGGTCACCTGTGAAAACCGTTTCACCTTAACCTATGCAGGCGAGATCTGCGCCTACCGCGCCCACCTCACGCCAACAGAGGCCGCAGCACGCGCAGCCCAGGTCCGTGCCTTGCCCGCCAACGCGCCCGCCCAGCCGCCGCTGTGCTATGGGCGTGTGGTGCACGATGTGGCGCCGCCGCCTGGCGCCGCCCTGTACCGCGTCACCCTTGAGGTGGCCCCTGGGGAGATGCGGGATGTGCTGTCCACTGAGCTGTACTGCTTCAGGAGCGGGGGGGATGGCGATGGAGGCCAGGAGGAGGGTGTAGCACATATGGAGGATGCACAAGGTAGGGTAATGTTTACAGGGGGGGCATGATGAGATGCATGTGGTAGACGATGAGAGCAGCATGCACGGTCACACCTGATGCATATGACTATCATGGTTTGGATTTTTGTTAGGGTGACTAATTCTTCTACATGTCAGGTTTACCAACACCCGTAAAATGACCCTTACTTTCTCACCATTAGGTAGCCTGTTGTTTTTTGCTTGACCGAGGTTTTGAATCCATGCGTGGTGGACATGCAGGCGGACTACCAGCTGCCAACCCATTCCTCATCCCAGAGTCTGCCAGCACTAGTTCAGCGGCTGCATCACCCGCTGATGGTACCGGCAGTTCCTCACTGACCTCCCCAGCGCTTCGAAGCGCGCCAGCAGTGGAGGCCCAGGAGGTGGTGGGCGCTGTGCGGGAGATGCTGGCGGCTGCAGGCCTGCCGCTGGATTTGGATCGCAGCAAGCTTCTGGAGACCACTTTGAAGCTACAGCAGGACTACGATAGTGCGCGGCTGGAGCTGGAAGAGCTCAAGCGGGTGAGAGCGCGTGCTGCTGCGCATGCGTGTCCCATTGCCGATCACATATGTATCTGGGCAAACGCCAGCCAAAATGCACGTTTTATGACTCTTTTGAGAAAAGGAAAAAGTTTACAGTTATGTAATCCATAGAAAACGACATAAATAAAAGGAGAAATCAAATATAAAACCCACCCGCATCCTGCACTCCAGATGCCTGCACCTAACCTTGGTATTTTATTTCGTTTCCAGGAGGCCAAGGCTGCAGAGGATGAGGCGGAGGGTGTGCGGGGGTCGCTGCAGTGCCGCATTTGCCTGGCAAGGGAGGTGGACAGCGCCATGACGGGGTGTGGCCACATGATATGCTCCTCGTGTGCCGCAAGCGTGCGCAGCAGGAACTCCAAATGCCCGTTCTGCCGCAAGACGTCCACTATCATGCGCCTGTACCGATGATGCGGACTGATACTGACTTATGGGGTGGGAGTGACGTGCGAATGAAGGCTGCCTGCTCTGGAAGTGCTTGTTTATGGGCTATGGCTCAGAAATTATTTCATTATTTTGTTCTTGATCAAGTGTTTTGGGTGTTTGCGAAACTGACGTTTTAGTGGCCAACGTTTGTATCAGAAGACCTGCCCTGGCTGTGCAGTGTTGTGCCATAGTGTTTTAAGAAATACTGTACTTGTTCCTAGCAGACTGTACAGGATAGTTATGTGCTGCGTACAACTCTGAAACGATTCACTTGACAAAACTCAATATTGAACCAAAAACCGTTGGCAGCTGGATTAGGGTTTATAAATAGGGTTTGGTATTATCGTTTTACCTGTACAGTATACCCCTTGACCTAAAAGTCAACGATGGGTCAAACGATGTCCTTCACTTGTGTGCCAACTTAAGAGCTGGAGTCCATTCACTCGCTCTGTTACGAATGGTCGGAAGTGAAACCCTTTGGCCTTGCAAATTACTTCTCGACGTGGAGCGCAGAAGGAGCTGTACTCTACCTTGGGACCCATTGTCAGCTGCAGTCCCGCGAAAACCAGCCTAAAGCATAAAGTACGTATTGTACCGAGTGCATTCTGGGAAGGCACAGCATCCAGTGCATATGACTCAACTTGAAGTGACTCGTGACAGTTAAGAACGTGTGTGCCTGGTGTTCTCTGTTCGCACCATGGCCACCTCCTAGTATGAAGGCACAAGCCTTTGGGCCCAACACTTAGGCACGGTCAAGCAGTACTGTAGAAGGGTTCGGGTTCCGTTAGCTGATGCAAGGATGGTTATCAGTTTCCCGGTTATGGTTTGTGCTACAACTCTTCGCAGTGTGTTTTCTTGCCACGTTTGTAAGCCCCTGTGGTTACGAGACAGTTTGTTGCCAGTCTTGAGGGTGCATGCACCACTGTGTTGGACACAAGCTCGGTACTACCGTGGACTTCAGGAGCCCAGAGGTGGGCTATGACAACTGGTTAATGGCTGTTGACACTTCTGTGGCGTGCACCCTCTTGTAGCACTAGGCTTTGAAGGGACGGGATCCTTTGGACTAGTCAGTTGCCACCGTCCCTTGCCAAGCCTGTGCCAAGTTCCACACGTAACAAACCCAAAGGGAACCAGTAATAACGAGGTAACTCTCTAGGTCCTGTGCATGTGCTGACCCTTGTGCCTTCCTCTGCAGAAGGTGTGGAACACTTCTCTCTACGCACCATGCCTTGGATTTCACTCTACAAGCTCCTGCTTTTTGCTGCAAACTTGGAGCAAAGGTCTACAGGTACAGCCCCTTTCAAGGCTCCTGGGGCAGTGTGTATGCAATACTTCCTGTGCGCCCTGTAAGTCTTACGAGACACCACCACAACCACTGCAGGTTGAAAGCGACCCAGTATGTTCAGTAGAGAGGCACGCACTTTTCGTCGGAAGGAAGAGCTAAAGAGAACAGCTTTGTCATCAATCAGCAACGTGCCAGTTCCTGCAAGTGACGCCAAACACATCAAGCCCACAAAGGCACCTGGTTTTCGGAGTCACATCCCCACCCCAGCAGTTCCCAGCAGCAAGTCTGACAAGGAAAATGGTGTCAGTGGCGTCAGTGAACCAGCTGTAAAGCGAAGCCGCATTCCGCCCAGGCCACCAGCAGCAGCTTCAAAGCCGTCCACCACCACCAGTCCTACACAGCAGCCCCTTACACGGCAAGCCACTCGCAGGCTGTCAACAGTCAGCCAAGACATGCAGACAGAGTATGACCTGCTTCAAGACCGGCTGAACACTCTAGTCAGCACCAGGAACAGGGGATCTCTTGCACCACCACCGGCTCCAAAGCCCATCACTGGTCCAAAGCCAAGTACATCAGCCCCAGACAATGCAGCCAGAAGTTCGATTGCGGCCTCCAGCTCGATCGCTGAGCGGTTGCAAGTGCTCAAGCGGGAGTCTATGCGGGGATCGATCCTGCCTACAAGTAGAGGCCAGTCATCAGCTCAGTCGTTACAGCCCATTTTTGAAACCGCTGGATCCATTCAGCTGCCGAATTTGGCTGACCTGGCAAGGGAGCTTTTTGATGATGAGGAGTTCAGCTCCCAGTGCGATCATGGCTTGAACGCCACACTGCAGCGCACCAAGGATGGCGCCACCAACAACACACGCATCCAGGAGCTGGCAGGCATGGTCAAGGTGCTGCGGCGGTGCCTGAAGGACATGATGAGCAAAAACCAGGTGTTTGTGGAGAAGAGCATTCGGTTTGAGCGGGAAGCTGAGCAGCAGGTGAGAGAGGGCGGCCTACTTGTTTGATGTTTATCAACACTGCGCCAGTGCTTGCACAGCTGCATTCTCCAGCCAGCTGCACATGGCAATTTGGAAAACCTTGCATGCCCTGCAATATTTCCACTGTGGGTGTGCGGTGACATTGCACGCGTGATGAGCCTCCATGCATGAATGTGTAGGTGGAATCCGTCAAGCTATCCTCAGAGTCCACCAACAAGCAGCTCGAGGCGGAATTGGCCAACATCAAGCGCCAGCTGGCAGGGTCTGCCTCCTCACATAAGACAGCCATGGCGTCATGGCAGGGCGAGCTGGACATGCAGAAGTCAGAGGTGCCCAGCCCAACACACAAAAAAATCATTGCATGCATTTTCAGCAATACAGCCTGCACCCCCACAGCACAACTCAGGGAAGTGATTTTCAGTAAAATGGTCATGGCATGACAATGGCGCATAGATGGCATCCAACAGTCATGCAGTGGATATTCGCCCACAAAATGTCACATACAAAATACGCAAATCTTGCTGTAGGTGAGCCGCCTTGGGCGGGAGCTTGAGCGCGTGGAGGGGGAGCGCGACAGGGCACGCGAGGAATGCAGGAAGTAAGCCAATGCAAGACAAGTTTTTTTGATTTTTGAATGGCACTCTGTAATATGTACTGCAAATATGGTGACAGCCTGCAGTCGAATGGATGATGTCACATGTGCAGCACAATCGCACTTGAGATGGTTCCACTTGTCCTGCCGATTACACCCACATGCATCTAGTGGCAATTGCATGCCATGCACCCCCGTCTTGCACAAGCCTTAACTATGTGCCAACCTCATCCAAACCTCTGCCCATCAGATACGAGTCCACCAAAGGTCAACTGGAGCGTGAGGTCAAGGCGCTGCGCAAGGAGACCAGCTCGCAGCTGCTGATGCTGGAGATGGACAAGGGGGAGATAGCACGGGAGCTGCAGGAGAGCAGGGATGCAGCAGATAAGCACCTAGAGAAGCTGGCGGTACGGTCGGAGGCCGTGGCATGTTTGAAAACGGAAATTCTAGGTTTGCATCTGGGTCGAGGCTTGTCATGCTTTCATGCTGCATTGGTGGAATGCAGGCGGAGGTCCAGACTCTGCAAGAGCAGCTCAGCACCTCTGACACAAGGCTGGGCTTAAAAACAGCAGAGGCGCAACAGCTGAGCAAGGTACTGGTGCAGCAAACATGTGCTTGTGACAGAGTATAAATTCAAAGAATGGATGTTGTACTGGTTTGAATCCTCTTTTCTGCAACAGAAGACTTTTGACTTTTCCCTATCTGGTGGCACAGGATGTTGAAGGCTTGAAAGCACGGGAGATTGCCCTAACAACCGAGCTGGAGGAGGTGCGTGTCAGAATTGTCTAATACTGTATTGAGATTGAGCTATGTGTCACATTCAGTGTTGTTCCACTGTTTGGCGTGTGTTTCTGGAAATTCACCAACAGTACATTGACCCTGTCCTTCTTCTGCAGGCACACGCCACCATCCTTCGTCATAAGCAGACGCATGACGCGGTGGTGGCTGAGAGCAGCAAGATCCTTGCAGAGTACACCGCTCTGCAGGACAACTGCATGGGGCTGCTAGGCCAGGTGGAGGCGGGTGAGGGCCAGCTGGCAGCCACACGGCAGCAGCTTGAGGCCAGCCAAGAGGCGCATGAAGCAGACCGCCAGGCATGGGTGGGGCAGGAGCAGGCACTCAAGGTGGGCACTGTCAAGGCTGTATGAGGGGTTTGCACCGATATTTCAAATCAGTACATGCCCTGAGGATGAAGGCACCATGTCTTTGCTGGGTTTTGCATGTGTGGTGCATTGACCTAGATCGATGATAGCATGACCTGGTGACATGTCCTGTTCTTTGCTCTCTTCTTCATACAGGCCCCCCATGTAAAAACGCTTTGATTAAAATAATAAAGGGCTTTTTTATTTAGGTATCATTTACATTTTTTCCTAACTTTGTTAGAGTGAGTAAATGACTTCAATGTGTTTCTATTAATTCCACAGGCTGATCTTGCTGGCGCAATTGAGCATGAAGCTGCACTGCAGCATGAGAAGACGCAGCTCAAGGCAGCACTCACAGCAGCGCTGCAGCAGAATGCTGAACTGGAGCAGGGTACATCAGAGTTGCAGGAGTCGCTCACGTTCACGCGGCAGCAGGTAAGGAGACAGGGCATAAGATTGGGGTAGGGTGGTCAAACCATGCTACGCACAAGCAGCAATCATAATGCATGAAATTTAAACATGTCTGCTGTCCTCACCTTTGACAACATGTCGCCGTGTAGCAACTGTGTGCATGGTGCTGCTGCAGCTCGAGGAGGTATCCCAGCGGGCCAGCAGCCTGGAACAGCAGGCAGCGCAGCAGCAGGCGGAGCTGAATGAGCAGGCAAGTGCCATCCAGGCAGAGAGGCAGGAGCGGTCGGAGTTGGCAGCACAGGCGGCTGACAAGACAGCACGTCTCAACCAGCTGGAGGGTACGAGCTCAGCCGTGGGGTTATTATGCATTGTGCTGCTGGTTTCTGATACATGGCGCTGCTTTCATTGTTACTGTACCTGGGCGTTTTGTGGGCGTGCACTGGTCATTTTTCTAATAGGATGCATGGGGCTGGCTGGTTCCTTCCATCATGCACTATTATATTTGGCGTATTACACGTGTGTTGTTATTGTATATGTGGTGTGAAATTACAGGTCAGCTTGAGACCCTGCGTGAGGTGATGGGCGATGGTGACCAGAAGGAGATGCTGAGCAAGCTTGTGGGCAAGGTTGCGGCACTGGAGACAGCCTTTGGGGCTGCTGAGGCCAAGCGCAGGGAGCTGCACAACCAGCTGGTGGAGTTGAGGGGAAATGTAAGTAACAAAACCCCCCCCATCACATTTGAATGCACATGGCAGTTGTGGCATTCATCCTCCAGGATTTGGAGTGCATGATTTAACAACAACCACATTTGTCGTCCTACTCTTTCATTTTAACAACTCTTACCTATTTTTTGTCTCCTGCTGTGCTCACTAATATGGTCTGGATGCAGATCCGTGTGTTCTGCCGTGTGCGCCCCAGCCCCTCCTCCGCCATCACCTGCCTGCCTGATGGCACCAGCATCAAGCTGGGAGTGGATGGCAAGGACCACGCCTTCAGCTTTGACCGCACGTTTGGTCCCAGCAGCTCGCAAGCACAGGTGTTTGCTGAAGTTTCTGACTTGGTGCAAAGTGCACTAGATGGGTACAAGGTGAGGCACGGTCAGCCTGGAGCTGTAGGATATCTCAAGTAAGCTGTAGGATATCTCAAGATATTAATTGAATATATTTAAATGCTCTTTCTGTTTCGAACATATGGACTCAGGCCTGTCATGGTAGTGTTAAGGGGTGGAGTGGACTGGAGATCAATGCCTTCTTAATGCTGCTGCGCCTGTTCAAAAAGTGCTGCATACTTTACTTATAACCTCCTCCCATGGTTGTGCAGGTGTGCCTGTTCAGCTACGGGCAGACAGGCGCAGGCAAAACTCACACCATGCAGGGTACCAAGGGACCCAGCGGTCAGGGAATCATCCCACGTGCAGTAGCAAAGGTGAGCTAGCCCAATCCTTCTGGTGGTCAATTAGGCATAGCTGTAACATGCATTCCATATTTCACAAACTCCCTCTCCATCACCCAGCCAACCAAATAATTTGTGAAATGATTGAATAAATGATGACGTTCAAAATCACGTTGGCAATTCTTTATTTTTCCTACATGGTACCCTGCTGATATGCCTGCCCCACCGCAGATCCTGGAGGCTGTGCACCGCCTGTCTGAACAGGGCTGGGAGTACACCCTTGAGGCCTCATTCATTGAGGTGTACAACGAGACGCTGCGAGACCTGCTGGCAGAGGGGGCAGGCAAGGGGACCAGCGGCAAGCTACCGGATACAAACGCCATAAAGCATACAGCAGAAGGTAGGCTGAGATGCCCACATGTGGTTCCCTGTCTATCTACTTCTATAGCAGCTGATACCAAGTTTGCATACCACAAGCCTATTATTTTGCTCATTAATATTTGGACACGTGAATACCCATTGGTCTGGATGTACACCTGCAGGCACATTGGTTGGTGGCGCCACACGGGTTGTCATCGACTGCACTGAGACAGCAGATGCGCTGGTGCGGCGGGCGGCGGCGGCGCGCGCGGTGGAGTCCACTGCAATGAACGCTGTGTCCTCACGCAGCCACTCTGTGTTCATGATGTACGTGACGGGGCGACATGAGGCAAGCGGCACAAAGCTGCATGGGGCGCTGAACCTGGTGGATCTTGCGGGCAGGTGAGACATGGGGTGTAGACAGGCTATGCTACTCCAGGTGGACCACAGGAATGGGGATAGTGCTTTTCGCCTGCAGTTTATGTGCTTAGGTTGGGCATAAGGGATGCTGCCTGGTGATACATGCACATGACAGGTTTGCAGCACGCCAGGTCATGAACATTATGATAGTGCAGCGGCAATCGATATACCAGACTTTGCTCTCCTTCGTCTCCTCCTCGGCCATTGCCCTGACAATACATTATTTTTGTGTGCCGTGCAGTGAGCGCTTGGGCCGGTCCCTTGCCGAGGGACAGCGCCAGAAGGAGGCGTGCTCAATCAACAAGAGCCTGAGCGCACTGGGGGATGTGTTTGCTGGGCTGGCAGCCAAGAGCGCACACATACCCTACAGGAACTCCAAGCTCACGCACCTCCTGCAGGTAGGCACTGGCCATGCCAGTGCCAGCCGTGCAGCGTTTCCACCACGATGTACAGACCTGGATATATTCGCGGCAGCCACTGTGGGGGCACTGCTTCATGCACTGATGTGTTTTTGTTTCAAGCGCCTGATCCATGTGTCCGTTTTTGCAGCCGTGCCTGGGCGGGGATGGCAAGACCCTGATGTTTGTAAACGTCAACCCTGAGGCGCAGTCCGCGGGTGAGACGCTGTGCTCCCTGCGCTTTGCCGCTAAGGTGAACGCATGTGAGACCGCAGCCAGGGGAGGGGCAAAGCGGAACCTGGTGACACTGGAGGCGGCAAAGGAGGTGAGGGTGGCAGATGCGGATTGGTTGCAGATTCATGTCCACTGTCATCCAACACCAGATTAGGAAGGTGGCATTGGCCAGGTGTGTTGGGATGTGCGTATGCAAATGTGGTGCCTGGCCTACTTTGCTGTTCCCCTGCTACAAAATGTACACTATCAACCCTTCACAGTCAACTCATCTCATGGCGCCACTGAGATCCCCACTCATCTGAGGGAGATTCCATGGTTGACCAACCCGCTCCATGAGGGAGATTCATCTCAGTGAGTCGTGAGTCATCTGAGATGATCATTGAAAATGAGCAACTCATTGGCTAATTTCCTGCGCAGGTGGCCCCTGCCCGGCCAACCAGTGCGGAAACGCGGCGGCAGTCCCTCATGCCGCAGCCTCATGCAGATGTGGAGGCAAGGGAGCGGGCCGGTGCCAAGCGGAAGGCCCCAGCTATGCTGCCTCCACGCAGCACACGGCCTAGATTTGGTTGATGCAGTAGTTCAGCACACAATATTTTGGCAAGGATCGATTTCAGCGCATGGGTGTCAGTGTACCCCATTCGATGCCATCCCACCAGATCCACCATCATTTCCTGACTGCATAAATATAAACGAGCGATGTTGGCCATCCAATTTCGAGTGGCCAGAAAGACCCTGGTTGAAGGAACACATCCCGCATGTTTTTTACCCTGGTGTGCAATCAATTTCTGTATCATCCAGACACAGCCACCCAGCAATTTGTATGTTGATGGATGACAATCAATAGGTGTTGGCAAACGCGATGCCAAACCTGGCATACTTGGCACCCGCCAACACTGATTTGGGAATTCAATCGGACAGGTTAGGTAGGTGTTGGGAACAGTTTGGTAAGGTTAGCAGCCTGGTAACCTGAGGTCAGCTTTGGCAGGTGGCTGTCAAAATTTAATCCATCTACCGTATTCAGATCAAACATTGTGGTTGATCTAATGTGACATATTTCTTCATTGAATCAGTGATTGAATGTTACAAAACTGCAGCCGTACATAATAATTATTATACTGACTGCAAATTGCATCGAATGCACATGCATTAAACGTGATCACACATATCATGAGCAGGTTGTGAACCCTCAGGGCTGGCAAGGTTGGAAGTTTTGCTGGTGACGTGGAAGACCAGGCCATGATTCATGATATGGATGTTCATGTGTCAGATACTTGCAATTTTAAAGCAAACATTTGGTTGTGGTTGGCTTGAAGGTCCAATTATCTAAATCTGATAGGCGTTATGCATATACATTAATGGGTCAATGGAGCAGCCATTATTCTATGGAGATGTGCATACAGCGCTGACTGCTGCTAATCCCCTTGCGCATGGCACAACAGCATGGTCCCATCGCTCGCAGCGCCTTGGTAGCCACCCCCACGGGTAGCCGCCCTTGTGTTTACATCTTGGGCTTTGTTGGTGCGCTTGGGTCTGTTCTTCCTGTCTGCTGCTGTAGCTGCAGCGCCTGCATGTCCCGCAGTGCGAGCATCTCAATCACCCCAATGCTATTTGTGCCTGGGCCATGTGCGGGCGTGGGAGCTAATGTCGGTATATACCCTCAGTAAAATTACTAGTGCTGCCCATTTGTTAACACATTGATGGCCACTCATGCATGGATGCGAGCGATTGGGTTGTGCTAGCGATGTTGCCAGTGTACAGTGGTTACCTGACAGAGTAGACAAACGTGGTGGGGAGGGATTGGCGCTCGGTCTTTGCAGCTGTTTCTGAACCGCCCCACTACTTAGCCGGCGGGTGTGGCCATGAACAGCCCCATGCTTGGGATTTCCATGATTGCGCCCTGAAGATGGCAAGATGGTAATCAGCGGGTAAAGCGGCTTGCAGATGAAACTCGGGGCCAAAAAAGCCGGCCCCTCGTGCAAAATTCCCAGGGTCTTGACTACCAAGGATTTATTCTTGGTAATGGATCTCCCAGGAATTAAACACATACTTTTGTGTGGGGGACGTTTTGTTGTTTCTCGCTTTGAAATAAAGAAGGGAACGCCCAGGGGAACGCCCACAGGGACAGCAAGGCACAACACACAATCACACGGCGTGCTCCACCTTGCCAGACCCAAAAAAGCGTGAACCACAAAGCACAATCAAATTCCGCAATTACCCAATTTATTGGATGTGCATGCACTGCATTTCAACCAACAATACAACATCTTTGGAATATATACAGCTTGGTCCCTGAATACTACTGTTCATTAAATAACCTGGGAGCTCGCCAAGCTGTAAACTCGACAATTGATATTCAGCTGAGGTAATGATGGACCCAATATTGCACTTGGGTCCATCATATTGCACGATGAATTAAGTCTGGCTAATGTACACTACAATGCTACTACCTATCTACAGTCTATACTAAATTTTGTGAGTAGCATCGCTAATGTTTACACTACTCACAGCTTTCAACTTATGTTCCTCCCAATCTGATCCAAACCATCGCTGGAGGTCCTTATTCACCTCACCCAACTCCACCACGTTTACCCAGGCATACTATCCTGACAGCTTTCAACCTTTTATTTCGTGCTTCAGAAAAAGATCAAAGCGGGGTAATGGTCCAGAAAGCGTTGCGTGCTTGGAACCCATCTGGGCAGCTGGGTTGACCTCAATACAACTAGGTTCACAACATAGTCGTACAAGATGAACAGAGAATGCTCCCACACCATACAGACCCATCTTGCGCACCAAGCAGCTGTTTACACACAACCTCTGACATTCCGTTGGCGCAAGCTTTCTGGCAGCAACGTCGTTTGGTAACAGGCAACTCAATTGGCTCCGGACCAGGAGGCGTGAGGGTGACCTGTTTTAGAGCCTGCACAAAACACATCCAAATTTTCAATAGCATCCTCACCTGGAGCTGCCCGCTGCAGACCCCAATACCCCCCAACATATGCAAGGGCCTGCAACACACTCACCAACCCCAACCTACCTCTGAGAAAAGTGAAAATGGGTAAAACGGGAAAGGAACGGAAGCAGAGGGGGTAGAACCAGGCAGCAACAGGCAACCTACCTGGGTGGGAGCAGGCGCACTCGGTGGAGATCCCCCACTGCCTGCAATGGCGCAGCAACCGTGAAACTCGCAAAGGCGCAGGGAGACAGTTTGTTTTCTTGTTCACGGTTGTTGCGGTGTCTCCACTTGGGATCACCACGTGGAGATGCATGCATGTGATGGGCACTGAGACTGGTTGACAGTCCACAACAGGAACAGTCCACAACAGGAATTGACAGATGCATAACAGAGTAGGAGGGGCAGGCACTCCTAGGACACTTTTCTTTCAGGATCAGTAGTGGGAAGTATAGAGGATTCACTGATGAATGTGGACCACCCTCTAACAAAATTTACCCCCCAGTTACGCTCAGTTATTTCTGTGGGTGCATTCACTAGGGCTGTGGACCATACCGTAAGGGGTGCGGCTTTTATATGCCATGCAAAGGTTTGCTTGGACAACTGTCAACACCCCAGGGCTAGCTTACTTCGAAGGCTCACCTCGTTCCTTCACGCGCACAAGAAACATCTCGAACCCTCCAACAGGAAGATTATTGACACTGTCCCACATAATTGCGCAGCGTTCTGCAACAAGACACCGTAGGCACTGCGTGGTGCTGGTAACTCCCTATTCAACATATCATCCAGTTCCTGCTTGGTATTCACCAGGTGCCTGGCCACCTTGTAAACTACAGGTTCTGTGCCACGAATGACTATCATTGGTGTGCCCTCAGGATAACCCGAGCATGCTTCCTCCATCTGCCCCTTTCCACCGGCCACCGTTTGCCTCCAAACCTCCGGATGAATGCTTTCAGAATCCTGTAGCTAGTTTTCCATATTCAAACGGCGCATGCATGTTATTGCCTTCTATTGCATGCGCGCGCCGAGGTGCCGGGCAAGGCCTTGCTTAAACCCTAAACCCTAAGCAGTGGGAAATTTTTCCCCATGCCATGGGCCATGGGGTGGCACCATTGCAGGGCTTTATCAAAACCGTAAACCTTCATGGAATGGCATTGTGTCCCCTGATTGTGTCCAACCCAACGAAAACTTGGCTGTCTGTGTCGTGCAAGTTACTTTATGAGCATGTTAGAAGGAAAGAAAGTCATCTTGCTCTGCGAACCTCGTCTGCTGTGGCTGTAATTGTCATAAAACCCACTTGCAAGCTGAGCACCCCAGTGCTGCCAATGGCAACCACCTGCAGGAAATGAGTGGAATCACCAACGCAAAAGTCACATAACTAAACAACCTAGCTGCTACCTGAGTCACCGCGGATGCATGGAACTGTTAATTGACAACCACCCACAAGTCGCCTCGTATGCCACACCTTGTGAACAACACATGTAGGGAAACCCACATGCCTGAAGCCTGTGCTCACCTTTGCATCCTTCCTCAGCCGCGGCACAAACACCAGCGACCCCACCTCCGGCACCCAGCCAGCCCCCACAGCTGGCGTGCGCACTGTAGCCGGTGCCAGTGGTGAGGATGATGGCGCAGGGGCTGCTGCTGCCCGCGATGCACGCCGCGCCCCCCCCAGTGCCGCACGTGCCTCCTGAACCGCTGCTGTGAGGGCATCAGCTCGCTGCACTGCCAGGCTGCCCTCCAGCTCTGCGACTGCTCTCCTGCACAGGCAGGCATTGGACATCTCAGCGCATCCATTGCATTGTTCATGCACACCAGTGGATATTTGATTCGCATCCATTGCATCGCTCATGCAACCCATTGGATATCTGGTCGTATCTAATGCCACAGCAGCGTTTTGTCATTGGCACACCGCTGTACAACACCTGCACATGACAGCCAGCCACTTGACAGATGATTACTGCAATGATGCTCATGTTCACAAACACAATGCTGATGATCACTCAATAGATGATCAAGATCACTGAGACGGAGCTGGTAATCACCAACGCGATGCTGGGGGTCCACCCCTGCATGCCATCCCTACCTGGTGGCAGCTGTGCGTGCCCTGAGCTGTGTCAGCGCCCTCTGCGCAGTCTCAGCCGCTGCCTCATCCATGTCCTGCTGTCGCCGCACCCCTTCAAGGTCCATGATCACGCTGTTCACCTGGGCCTAAAGAAAGGAGCACGAGGCGGAATTAGGGCGAAACCCCACACCCACAAAAATGGGCCTGAGGCAATGCAAGACGGAGGTGAGGAGGGGGGCGGCACTGGCCAATGACCCATGACAAGTAAGTTGGGAGTTTGTCAGATAGCGGATGATTCTCATGACCATCTGCAAGCCATCTGGGGCCTAATAAGAAGATCCCATAATCCGCCCACCACAGGATTCCTTACTTCAAAGACCCATCAACTCCTCAATGGTGAAGATTCTGTTGTCAACCATGTATCCCCACCACACACACCTGTCCCTCCCCAAGGCGTCTCCTCCCCGCCTCCACCACCCCCTCCTCCAGCCCCAGGCGCCGCGCGATGTTGAGCGCGTTTGACCTCCCTGGTATGCCCAGCAGCAGGCGGTAGGTGGGCGCCAGCGCAGCCTCGTCGAACTCCACACTGGCGTTCTCAAAGCTCGGGTCGGTGTACTTGAGGGCGGTCAGGGCGCTGCACCAAGGGGGAAATTTAGGATTTGCCAGCGTGGCTCCTCACCTTGCGTGCAAGGGGAAGGGGGCATTGTGAGAGGGTAAGTGAGGGCGGTTGCATGGAGGGTGGTCAAGGAAAATGGTCAGGTAAGCATATCGAGCTGTCAGCAGTGTTGTACCATGATCATGTGTGGAAGGCAGTTGTTGTCATTAGAAACTTGTGGCAGCGCCCCTGTATGGTACCACCTCCTGTGATGCACACTGAGACAGTGCCTTCGCACACCATGTGCCAGATCGCAATCCATCCATAAATTTCCATTCCGGCCCCACCTCATGTGTGTTGTGGCCACAGTCAGCGCTGCCCCCCCCGGGCCGCCCTGCACCAGCGCACGCAGCAGCGCCACACCCAGGGCAGAACCCTCAGTAGGGTCGGTGCCCGTGCCCACCTCGTCCAGGAGAACCAGTGACTTCCCGTTGCTCTCGGCGCGCACCGCCTGCAAGCCAGAGCAGCATTGGCTAGGGGTTGGGGCGACACATATAGAGGCTGTGGTCAGCCACAGGCCACAAACAAGCATGCGCCTGACGTGCCCACGGAAGGTGGAAAGGCTGATTAGGGTTTAGTGTCCGGGATAAAACCCCTTGCCTACCTGTATGCGCCTGAGGTGGCCGCTGAAGGTGGACAGGCTGGCAGACAGGCTCTGCTCATCCCCAATGTCTGCCAGCACAGCATTGAAGGGGGGCAGCCGCACAGGGGCCTGAGCGGGGATGGCGAGGCCGCATCGGGACATGATCACTGCGAGGCCCAGCGCCTGCACAGAGAAGGGCCAGCGTATGAGTGGCTTGTAGGCATGGTGCGGCACTCCCTCTCCCAGCCACTGACAAAATGTCCCTTTTTATAGGAAGATAGTTTGCAGGACAGTCTCAAAGCCAGATTTCAAACAAACGTTCATGTGTACATAGCTCCACCCCGCGCACATGCCCATCCCACTTCCTCTCCCACCTTGAGTGTCGCGGTTTTCCCCCCTGTATTGGGTCCAGTGATGATGATGGCACGCGTGTCCCTCCGAATGACCAGATCAATCGGAACAGGCCCAGTATCCTCCTCCTGGCCATCTGATTGGCCCACTGCGCCTGCCGCACCACCTGATTGGCCATTGCCACCGGCAGAGTCCTTCCTATTGGCCAGCCGCCTGACGGGTGAGCCAGTGGCCGCCACCTGGCGCTTGACCTGGCGCTGGCGCCGCAGGTGGGCGCCAAGCAGCAATGGGTGCCTGCGGGGACCAGAACAATGCTAGCATTGGGCAGTGCTCCAACTGGCAGTCATGCTACCGTTGTAGTGGAATTAATGAGGATGCTAGAACAGCGGCACAGCAGCAGAGGGCACCCTGTACCTAAACCCTGGGAGCACATGCCAGGGTCCTCCAGCTTGGACCTGGTCGACAACAGCAATTGAACGCAAAGCCAATATGAATCTTGTGCTACAATCAGATATGCAAGCGTGCAGCCGCATTAAAGTTGGGGTTGATCCCGGTCAGCGCCTGCCACCCACCTCAGCCTCCTTAGCCGCACAACCAGCTGGTCCTCGTCAGTCTCCTCCTCGCCTGGTTCCTCCCCTTTGCCCTTCCTTCCTCTCCCTCCCCTGGCCTTGCCTGTCTTGGGGAAGGGTATGAATTCAGGCAGGCTGCCCTCCACCCAGTGGCCGTACCTGGCTCTGGCAACAACCCCGTCAAGCCAAACCACCTGCAGGAAAATCACCACAATATAATGACATATCAACCTGTACATGTAAAAACATCAGTTGTTTCAATTGCAACGTACAAATATATCCTCTGTTGTTCAGTATATAGGTTTTTTTCCGAAATACAATTTCGCCCAGCTTTGCAAAGTGTGTACACAAATGCCACATACAAGATACATTCGACTGACCAAGGGTAATAAGATAATAATAGTCCTATTATAATCTTATTACCCTGGCATTGACACCGCAGCACAGACAACCAGCATGTCCTCCACATCCGATTCCCCCTGCTAGCCTCACCGTAGCCAGTGCCTGCTGCAGCCCTTCAGCTTCCTCAAGCACGCTCCCTGTCAATCTCCACAGCACAGCCTCCTCAGCAGCCATCGCCTCTGCGCGTGCCGCCATCAGGTCATTGTTCAGGGGCACAGCCGCAGGGGGCTCCACGTAGATGATCGCCCCCCCTGTGGCTGCTCCTAAAATGATCCCCTTGGCCGGGCCGTCTGAGGTGGCGACAGCCACGCACAGCCTGCCATTGGCTTCAGTTATCTCGCCACCGTGGTTCTGCAACACAATACCAGATGTTACCCTCCTAGCAATAATATCCCTTGGGAATAATTGCATGTCTTCTTTATGTCTCTATTGCCCCCCTTACACAATCAACTTACAGGGAGAACCAGCACTTCGATCCCATGACAAAATGGGGACATTTCCGCGCATTTTACACAAATGCACCAATTTGAAAATTAGTGCCTCAAGACAGAGAGCCACATGGGTTTCCCTGGAGGATCTTTGCGAAGCCCGTTGGCACACATGAAATTCTTGAAGGCATTTGGTTCTGCGATGACCACAGTATCACCTTGAGAATGGTTTTTAGCCTCCCTTCGATGGCCCGCACCCTGCCCCTTGTGCGCCGCACGTCCTCCCCTGCACTTTCGCGTACACTACCATCCTCGTCAATGGCGGCCCCAATGGCGTCTACCAGGGGGGGGTAGGTCTGAACATCCTGCAAAGGGTCACATACCACAGTGACCAACTGAGCCCACAAAAGCACGTGCCATTAGATGATATTCGCATACCAGTGTCAGCAAGTACCGTACGCAACGCTCAAGCATGGTCATTACAATATGCTCTGCATGGCTTTGCATCCCCATGATGCTCACTGTTTACCCATGCAATTGCAAATGTACTCCAGCAGCACCGGCATGGGCTACTGTGATCACCGCCGCCAATGACCTCCTGCCTTGTCCTCCATGCCTTGCGTCTACTCACCTTGATGACAGACAGCACTGGGTGGAGCACTGTCCCTGGCCCAGTGTCCAGCGCGGCACGTGCAGCCACCCCAATGGATGCGCGCAGCCGACCCAGCCCCACCAGCAGCGATGACAGGGCGTTCAGCAGGAGGCCAGACAGGATCCCTCCTCGTGATCCCCGCTGAATCGCCTCCCTTGCCTGCACAGGAAGAGGGTGAAGAGGGCAGTGAGCATGGCGCCTGCAGTGGGCTGCCATGATGTGCGATTACGTGATGCAGGCCAAGGCTGGCCAAAGGAAACAGTCTGCAAAGCAACTAACCCCTCGATGACCAAAAAAGCCGTCAGATTTCTGCAGGCACTGATCCTGTCAACTACTTGCCTGTTGGGTGGAAATGCCTCCGAAATCCAGCACTGCAGCAAATTCTGATTCCAGCGCATCTACGGCGGCGGTCTCCGCTCGCAGCAACTCGCTCCCCCCTTGAGTGCCAGGGGGCCGAAGGGACAGCACATCCTCTCTGCCCAGGCTTGTACTGGCAAATGCCGCAACCTGCAGCAAGCGGGCGCCACACTGTAATGCTTTGCCCCCAACCAGTGACACATCACTACCTGAAGTGTGTCTACTAGGTTGCGCCTACAGCCCTAGGTGACCATGCAGCCATCAAGGTAGGGACCAATAGCCGATGCGTGCACATGTAAGTGTAGAGTGGAAATGTATTACCCCGCAATATATGCCTCTTGCTTTCTCAAGAAGCCACCAACACGATCGTGATGGGCATGATAACCATTTCACATGTGCGCAGGAGACCGCAGAGGCACACCTGCTCGCACAGTGCTGGCCACTCCAGCATGTCCAGTGTGGCGGCGTAGGCAGGACCAATGCCATCTGTGTCTTCCTCTGTGTACTCATAGGTGTCTGAAAGTGCTGCTCGGACTGTGACCAGTCGGCGGGGAGCGCTGGGGCGGTGGGCAACACACACGCACCTGGATGGTGATAGGTGGTCATTGCGCCGTGTTTTAGGACCAAAGATAGCGCAGGCGTGTGCAAGCGCTGAGGCCCATATGGTAACACATACACATGCAGGTGCACACATTGCCCACTTGGCATACACACTGCAAAAGGCCCCACAAGTAAAAAATGCAGACAAGCATATCCTCTTGGTATTCCTCAAACGTTTCGCTCTGTTGTATGTGCGCGAGCTTCCCTACCTTCTGCCTGGACACTGGGACAGCCCTGGTTGCTGTATCCGTGGTCTACATCGACCCCAGGCTGTGCAGCAAGTGCAGCTTCGTGAGAGGGGTGTGCACAGGTTGTCTAAGGATGCAGCAACAAAAGCACCGTTTCTGCACACAGGTGAGGTTGACTGCGCCAACATTGCGTCTGTGTGGGTTGGTCAGCTATCGTGTGGTGGTTGCCTAGGGCTGTCTGTGGGCGCACAACATGGGCCCAACGAACAGCGTTCACAAGGCTTTCAAAATAGGATGCATAGCATGTACTAATTACAATCGCGGAGTACTGAAACTTCTACTTCTTGCTCTGCTTGAGAACTGCACATGCATGCATGCGCTCAAAAACAACGTTTTGCATGCATGCATATGAACTGCCTGTCGAGGCTTCAAACTGTCCTGAGGACAAGGACCCACAGCTGATGGAGTGAAACAACACTTCCTGCGGATTGTCGCGTCTGTATTTGGAGCATTTTTGCCAAACTGAGGGCATTATATTATTCCTTTCGAAACGGTTTTTCGCCAACTTTTGTCGATAATATTTTGTCCTTCGACAAGGGGGAGGTTCACCGAATTCCCTTTAAAGGGCCTGGCAACACTTTATAGCAGTTTAACAACACACGCCCACTGCACCGTCGAATTGCTCGCTCCTTTTGTTGTCACAGAGTAACAGAAACACAGGCAATCGCCCACTTCGTGCACTCCCATCAAGATGGCACCCAAGGTAAAAAGAAGTGGCTATAGGGCGTTTGCTACTGATCCGCGTTGGGTTTGGCGGTGCCAAAGCTGCCGCCCACGTTTAAGACGTACGCATCATCTACAGATGCTGATGTTATTGGTCATCTGGCACATCCGAATATGTGTGGTTTGGGGAGACCTGTTGATTCGTTCCGTTGGACAACCTGAGCTGTTCGTCCTGTGTACAGAATGGGACCAGTAGGTGGTGTTAACAAGTGAACCTGTTGCCATCCAAGACAAAACCCAGGAAAAATTCTGGTGTGCTTAGCCTATCCCATCTCCACATTACTAGGTTGGAGACGCTCTTCCCGATGTCACACTCTACGAGGGAAACCCTGGAGGCAAGGTGCAGCTAAAAGAGCTCTTTGCAGGCAAGAAGGGCGTGCTGTTCGGTGTCCCAGGAGCTTTCACCCCAGGATGCAGCAAGGTGCGACATTCTTTGCTGGCCAGCATTTGGGCGTGATGCCAGTGGTGACCAAAAGGTTTAGGGAGGTGAAAGAAGAAATAAAGAAAGGAAACGCCCACAGGTGGCAGCCAGGCCCAACACACATACACAAAAGGGCACGGTGCATGTACTCAGCTGCCAATGCCATACCAGTGGGTGACAACTACAATACAGGTCGCGAGGTTGCGCAGTGGATCATTTGGTGCTTGCACCTATCACACACAACTCACTAATATCACAAAGTGCACCTGCAGCCCTCTAATTAAAGCTACTTCGTTTCACGTGTACAGACCCACCTTCCTGGCTACGTCAACGACTTCCAAAAGTTTAAGGACGCGGGCGCAGATATTATTGTGTGCGTCTCTGTCAACGACCCATTTGTGATGGCAGCCTGGGGTGAGGCGCACTCAGCAGATGGCAAGGTAGGTCCCGTGCAAGACAAGTGCTGGATGCTTTAATTGAAGCGTTGGCTTGGGTAAAACCGTGTGATTTCCCAGCGGGTAAATCGTTTGCGACGCCTGTTAGTACCTGCTGTGGTTATTGACTTTTCCCTGGCTGCACCGGTGCAGGTGACGATGCTTGCAGACACCCACTCAGACCTTGCCAAGGCGCTGGATATCGTGCTTGACGCCACAGCCATCTTGGGCAGCAGCCGCATGAAGAGGTGTGCTGAAATTGCCTAAAACTTGAATTGCACTGCTTGCCTACTTGAACCACCATCTGTGCAGACAGCCAGACAGGTACCGTTTTGAAAGCGGATGCACTGTTGTGGTGACCATGAACTCTGCATGGCGCCGTTTTTGCTGTCTCACACACTCGAAATGCTTGCAGGTTCTCTGCTGTGATCGACGACAACGTCATCAAGGCTTGGAATGTGGAGGAGGATGGCACAGGGCTGGCGTGCAGCTTGTCCAACCCAACTCTGGAGCAGCTGAAGGCCTTGTGACTGCAGCCAGCACCACATGCGAGACTCTAGTGATGTGGGGGTGCCCAGCACGCGCCCCAATGCGCAGCGAAATCGTTGCATGCTGTGGGTCATTCAGCATTCCCAAGTCAATGGTTAGGGATCGCCGGTACTGGTGTCTGGGTATGTGCCTTGACTTGCAGGTTAGCTCATTGATTGTATTGAGGTCATGATGTTGAGATTGGACACCACTGTAACAGCACTCAACCTGATACCTGATTCTCACACAAAATTGGCACAATTGTGTCAGACAGCGGTGCTATTATTGGCGATCATGGGCGAATGATCAGCATGTGGACCCGTAGTAGACAGGTCATAAAATCCCTAATGAAAATTTATTTGAACGCCACTGGGTTGGTAGTAATTTTGGGGGTCAGTTTTGAAGCCTCAATGCCTGACTCACTGAGGCATGGTCGATCGATCACGTTGCCAACCAGATCCTGGCGGAGAACAGTGACTGGCAGTATCTCTTACGGACGGTTACATTTAGGACACATACGAATTCTTAGAACTCATACGAATGTTCAACATGTAGAGCAGATATGCGCTGGTCCCGTCAAACTTTGAGTATCCATGCTAATTTTACTACATCCTACAATGATCGGCTTGGAAAACAAATTTGGTCTGATCAGGTCCGACCTGAAATATGTAGAATCTTGCAGCCTATGAGAAAGAAGTTTAAAAAATTCTAAATGAACTATTATGCAGCATGTCTAATGCCCTAGTAGGGACACTTCCCTCATCCGCCGCATGCAGCTTGGAGCTGCCAATCGCTCGCTCGCCGCCTATCGTACCCGCCGCTACCTCA